>JAFEUB010001409.1:440000-480000 GCA_024529925.1 Ophthalmolycus amberensis
CAGTTTGATCCAACGTCAAGTCCTCCGACCTTGTGCATGCGTGTGAGGTGGGATGAAAATACACCCACTCACATCTAACCTCAGTCGACTAATACAAAAGAAAAGAAAAGAAAAGAAATACAATTAAATAAAAAATAAAAGAAAGAATGAAAATGACAAATAAAAGTAAAATAAAACATACGTTTCCTTTACCGGAGGTTTATTCGTTTATTAATTCTCCCTCTCTCCGTGATTCACACACCGACCTCGATGACGGTGACTGGAGGAGCGGAGACTTCTTACGTCAGACTGACACGCGCGTCCAATGAGGGGCCGAGGATGTGCAGCGCGAGGACGGAGAGCTGCCGACAGAAGGCTAATAACCATGCCAACCGAGGGATATAGCACGCGGGGAGAACGAGAGGGGGGGAAACCCTAGAAGAAGAAGAAGATATTTTAAAATACACATATACATTTAAAGTGGAGGATAGAGGACGAGAGAGAGAGGAAGAAGAAGACAAGAAGCTGGTGATTTTCTCTCTTTTTATCTCTGTGGCGTGGTCTCCCATCCCTCCCCCCACTCTCTCGCGCCGGCTCAGGGACTGCACTGCTGCAGTTGAATTAAACAGATCCAGGTATTTATTGTTATTCTCTATTGCTAAAAAAAGACACGCGCTGAAAGTCTGAGGGCTCGTGGCAGGGTCGCTGAACGCGCTGCTTGAAAAAAAATTAAATAAAAGTGGATGCTCCTGGGCTGCACGAGCTCCCGTTATCGCAGGGATATGAGCCCCCCCCCTCAAGCTGCAGGGCTTTTGGTGGTGGCGATGGTGCTGGTGTTGACCTTCCACGGCCGTTTGCAGTCATTGACTGTGTGTGTGTGTGTGTGTGTGTGTGTGTGTGTGTGTGTGCGCGTGTGCATGAAAGAAAGAGATGAAAAATAAAGGGGGCGGGGGTGAAGGAAGTGTGTGTGTGTGGTGGAGGTTGAGGTGGGAGGTGGGAGAGAGTGGGGGATACATTTAAGTTTTTGTGAATGGAGCTTTTTGGCGCGAGCGCGCGCGCTGGCAGCTCCGCTGGCTGAGCTAAAATTAGCCTCGTGCCTGGATTTTTTTTTCGTCTTCTTTTTTTGTGTCTGCGTACAGCAGCATATGTGGATCAGAAATCTGAATTAACAGGGGGGGGGGGGGGGGGGGGCTCTCTGGGTTGCAAGCGCACGCGCGTCTGGGCACGCGCTCAGATAACACGCCACTGGTGAATAGGACGGCAGCTATATCCCGCCGCGCCGTGCCCCAGGACGTCATGCACCATTTTTAGAGATGCTCTATAAATAGAATGTGTTGATGATGGTTTGGACTCAGAGGAGATCGAACATCTTCAGTCTCCGGCATCTTTTAGGTGAGGAGGCGGCACATTTAAGCTTCTGTTTAACTTAATTGCGTTGTTTATTGTGTGGGGGTGCGTGTGTGTGTGTGTGTGTGTGTGTGTGTGTGTGTGTCTGTGTGTGTGTCTGTGTGTGTGTGTGTGTGAAGGCATCTCGGTCCGTCACGTTGCTTCGGAACCGACATGGGAGGGATTATTACTGTCATTTCTGAATTACTTCCCCCCTTATTGTGCGCGTGTCCACACCTGCTATTGTGCTGCTGCTAATTACCTGTTCGTGTGGTGCGTGGGAGCTGCTGGTGACGTGCGTGCCCCTGGGTTCGAGAGCAGAGTTGTTTTCATGAATGAATGAATGTCTGTTTTGCCCTTTTTATCCAAAAAAGGGAGTTTTCTGTGTTAATACCCTTTGTCTCCTTCTCTTCCTTCCTTTGTCCTCGACTCTTGTCCCTCGTCCTGTTTCGATTCCTCCCCCCCTTTACTCGCTATCCTCTTCCTCACCATCTTTTCTTTGCACAACCTTCATTCTCTCATTTTCACCTTCTTTCTCTTTTTCTTACTCCCCTTTAACACTTCCCCGTTCTCTCACCCATTATCCCGACTGCATTATCCTCCTTCGTTTCCTCTCCTCCTTCCCTCCTCGCTGCTCGTTTCTGCCTCAATTTTCCTCCCCTCTTCTCTCGCTCTTTCCATCCTTTTTTAAATTTCTCTCTATCTCACATTTCTTCCCACCGTCAATCACAAACCACCTCCTTCACCTCTGAACTTCCTTCTCCTTGACTTCCCTTTCATCCACCTCCCTCGTCTCCTTCCTCCCCCCTCCCTCTCTCCTTACTCCAGCTATGATTCTCTCCCTGGCGGCAGTAGCAGCCATGAGTAGCGGCGCCGGCAGCGGCCTCAACTACTCCTCCCCCCTCGACTCTTTAGACTCTTCCACCTCCTGGATCCTCGGCGAGGACCCCTCCAACTCATCCGAGCCCGTTGTGCGAACCCTGACCCCCGACCTCCAGCCGGCGACCACCGCGGTCGCCGTCCAGGAGGTGAACCCGTGGGACGTGGCGCTCTGCGTTACGGGCACGCTCATTTCCTGCGAGAACGCGCTGGTGATCGCCGTGCTGTTCTACACGCCGACGCTCCGTGCGCCGATGTTCGTCCTGATCGGCTCGCTGGCGGCGGCGGACCTCCTGGCCGGCCTCGGCCTCATCCTGAACTTTGTCTTCACCTACCTGGTCGACAGCTCGGTGGAGTACGTGACGCTGCTGTCGGTGGCACTGCTCATCTCCGCCTTCTCGGCGTCCGTCCTCAACATCCTCGCCATCACGGTGGACCGCTACCTGTCGCTGTACAACGCCCTGACCTACCACACCGAGCGGACGGTCACCTTCACCTACGTGATGGTGGTCCTCATCTGGGCGTCGTGCCTGGCGCTCGGCCTGCTGCCGGTGCTCGGCTGGAACTGCCTGCGCGACGAGTCCGCGTGCAGCGTCTGCCGGCCCGTCACCAAAGTCAACGCCGTGGCGCTCGCCGTCACCTTCCTGCTCGTCTTCGCCCTGATGATGCAGCTCTACCTGCAGATCTGCAAGATCGCCTTCCGCCACGCGCAGCAGATCGCCGTGCAGCACCAGTTCGTCGCCATGTCCACCACCAAAGGCGTCTCCACGCTGTCGGCCATCCTGTGTGCCTTCGGGGCGTGCTGGCTGCCGTTCGCCATGTACTCCATCGTGGCCGACTCCAGCTACCCCGCGATATACACCTACGCCACGGTGCTCCCGGCCACCTGCTGCTCCGTGATCAACCCCATCATCTATGCGTTCCGAAACCCGGACATCCAGAAGTCGCTGTGGTTGGCGTGCTGCGGTTGCGTCCCGTCCAACCTCTCCCTCAGACCCAGGACCTCCAGCGACGTGTAGCAGGGAAAAGGTCGGTTTCTGCCTGGCGTGACGCTCAACGCCGAGTCGAGGGGTTGTAGGGGGGAGGAACGGGAGGGGGGGAGGTGAAAGGTCGTGGCGGAGGGAAGAGATTTTCCTCCACTCTTCACATCAGGGCTGGTGGCGGACGCACGGCCGAGCCACGGAAAGAAGAGAAGACAAAAAAATTAATAAATAAAGATGGAGCCAATGAAGATCTTTGGAGACAAGGGTGATGGAGGTGGCGTGAAACCAACTGCAAAAACCTGATTATGGCGGGAGACTGACCTCCTTTATCGGGAGCGGCGAGGAAGCGAGGAAGCGAGGCCTCAAGAGTAGCATACATGTGACGGACGGGATTCGGGAAACGGGGGAAAAACATCCCGAAAATCTCCGTTGGACATTAGCTTTTTTGGGCAGCGCCGCAGGGTTATGCAATGAAAAAGAAGGTGGAGAAACAGTCTTTAAAATGCTGGATGTGCTTTCACTGATGTGGATAAAAATACGACGAGCTAAATATACACAACGAATGGCCTTGAGTATTTCTCAACGAGCTATCTTTGTTCTCCTGATGGGAACGAGACTACTTCCTCCTTTTGAAACTAAATTCTAACGGTGACGTCCCCCTTGATGTGATGCAGGTTAGGTAATTAGTGAGTTTATAGCCTATAATGATAATTAACCCTCATGTGCCGAGATTTAAAATTGGGTTGGTTGCTAATCTTCATTAGCTTCGCTAGCTCGTTCTCCCCCACGCGCCCTTTTTTCTCTCTCCGACGCCTTCAATTGGTGATAAAAATGTGTCACGATCCAGAGAGAAAACGACTCCTCCCCAAAACACTCAACTCTGAATCCACCAGGGCTCCTAAATGTGCAGAGAAGCCACCGCCAGTTTGAAAATACCTAGAGAGGGATCACACTGGTGTGATGAAATCAAATCTGCTCCCCTCGTCTGAGGAGGGGTTTCTCAGCCAGCCGGTGAATGTGAGGCAGAGAGAGAGAGCTGAATTCAGCACCAAGGACAGCGCCACTGCAGAGCAACGCTACCCTGGGAATGCTCTCTGCTGCTGGGGGGGGGGGGGAAGTAGGCTACGCTGTTCTCTACACTGTCTCGATAAGGAACGTGCTTTAAAGGGCCATTCCAGCTTTTCATTGAATGCTGAATGAAGGTATTTTTAAGTCTTTTGTCCCCCAACGTTCAGTCCGGAAGAGACAAACAAAACGAGATTATTACGTACGTCTAATTTGGCCGGTAACGGTAGTTTATCAGCGCGACCTAGAAGAGCAGCTTTTTGTTTGTTCGTTTCTTTTGAAAAGCTGCACATTTTTTCGGTTTGAAAGAGAGACCGCAGTGAGCGTTGTTTTCAAAGGGTTGCTCATGTCAAACAAGACTCAATCATGGCAGAAAAGAAAAAGAAAAGAAAGGAGTTGAATTAAATAGCAAGGCTTCATTTTACACATTCGCGACTTAAATCTGCATTTAAAAACAGTTAAAAAACTCTGAAAATCGAACACAAAAACGCTGAAAAGGTCAAAAAGCTAAAGAAAATGACTTCAATCGGGCTCAGATAGTCCGGACCTATCCACTTGAAGTCCTGCAGCGCGGCCATGACCCCGTCCTTTCTATCCTGCGTCGCTCGATACCTCCCTCGTATCTCAGCAGCAGGAATTATGCATGAGAAAAGAACATGTCCGGCCCCACGAGTGCCGGTAAAGCAGACCTTCTGACATGGCTGAGGTGAGAGCAGCCGGTGTTTCTCACAGGCTAACGGGACCTCGGCGTTTATCTGCATCCGCATGACGCCTCGCCGGCTCTAAATGTAGAGGCGGCGTTCTAACGCCACCGTCGCACTTTTCTTCTGGACTTTGGTTGGCTACCTTCTATTTAAGTTGTGGATTTTGCCATAGTTCTGCAAAAATCATTACTTTATCTCGGGCTGAACCTCGAACAAAGACTTTCTTAGTCGACCAATCGATGAGTTGATGTAATCGACAGATCTTTAAAACTAATCACTTAAGTCATTTAGCATGAAAAACAAAATCACACAACCATGCATAGATGCAGCCAATCTTTTCAAAATACACAGGAAACAACTTAGGTTGAGACAACAAAACCTACTTAAGTTTAGGAAAAGATCGTAGTTTAGGTTGAAATAACTACGTTGTTTTTTGCCATCTCACCACTTCCTGGTTCATGATTACGTGGATTACAGTCGCTGCAAACACTTGATCAACTAAGAACAGAACCACAGATTAGTCGACTAAGAGCCGGCAGCCCTGGTTCTATCTAATCTCTAATGCCATGAAAAACATTTCCCATGTTTGTACTTCGTCCCGCGGTCAGGAATACATCGTGTATTCAGGGAAAGCCTGTATGAACCACACGCACACACAACAAATCTATTATAATGCTGTAAAACACCATCAGATGGTCTCAATTCCTCCGGCTTCCATTTTCACTTCCCTGCTTGCAGCCCGTCAGCAGTAGCTGGATATCCGCTGCACGCACGCGCACACACGCGCACACACACACACACACACACACGCACACACGCACACACACACACACACACACACACACACACACACACACACGGTAACAGTGGCGGAGGGATGTACAGAGGATTTGTTGCAGACACTCAATCTGCATTTAAATGATCTGAGGAGATCGTTTTCCCTCAGAGAGAGGGAGAGGGAGAGAGAGAGAGAGGTACCGTGACTAAGCTATCGCATGCTGCTAATATACATGTGTGGGAGGTGTGCTGGCTTTTGGGAGAGAGAGTTCATATAAAGGCTGTCGTTTCAAAACTAGGAAACTCACTCAAATCACAAAAAATAAAATAAGTTTCTGCAACAAGGGAGTCACTTCCGAATTTAAGCTTTCTACCAAATAAACCACAAGGACAGTCCACAAGCTAAGAACACAGATAACTGAAGATGGCGCTCAGGAGACGTTGGTATTATTTGTTTTTCTAGAGTGTAAATCAAAAACGTAGAAGTGTATTTTTCTTGGCAGCAGCAAACAATCAGTTGTGCTGTTGGAGGCAGTTGTTAGCGGAGCAGCTACACCACTCTGCCAATGACTTCCTTTGCAGAATCTCTTGTGTCTTCTTTGTTTTTATTTGTTTTTTGGCCTTATTTGAACAAAAAAAAAAAAACTCATTCGCAATAATGTCCAACTGTATTTTTGCTGTGTACAAAAAAAGCCACAATGGAGAAAAAGAGAGTACGACAGGCGGAGGCGGTGGGCTCTGAATGGTTCGCAGAGTAACTCAACGTATACGTTTTTAAAGCACATTGTACTGTACTTGGTGTGAATATGTCTGAACGGGGTTTTCCAAAATACATTTCAGCAGGAAGTGGGACGAACCTAAATATGAAGTTTCCATTTATAGATGGTGTATTGCAGAAGGAGATCTTATATTTCTCTCTAAAATAAGCTTTATTTTGTGTGTTAGATGTCTCGTTTTATACTATTAAGTAAAAAATAAAATAAAAAAATGTTTATGTGAAGGTGACGGCTGTTAAACGAGTCGACCGCCTCCCTCTCTCGCCCTCTCTTTTTGCTCAACCGCCGCATTGATGGAACTGCCGAACGGTAAAAAAAGACTTGAGTGAAATATGTTCAATTACTCTGAAGCCGGGCAGAGTTCGGTGCTTCTGGCAAAGCTTTGGTGAAACCAAACGATTCCCAGAGAGATAATTAAATCTATTTCACATTGGAATCTGATGCAGATCCCGTTGGTCCTCCTGCTTGCACAACGATGTGTGAGACTTGCTTCGTCGGGCCTGTTTGGAGATGCTAGATGGGACCCAGATTACACGTTAGGTGAAGTTAGTGTCACACCCGTCTCTAAAACAGCATTAAAGGTGGAGAATCTGCACTAGCTTGGCTAATGCTAGCATACGAGCTGACATCCCTGTGTTTACCTCCCTATTAAAAATGAATGAGACGCATTTAGGATCATGAACCAGACTTTGATTAAACAGAAATTAAATGTCCTGGTTTGTTTTACTCCGACGCTTAAAACTGTCTTGGCTCCAGTTAAAACTCTTAAAATGGCCAAATTTCCAGGCAATTATATTTATAATACTATTTATTTTAAGGGGCAATAAGTGGATTCACTAAAGGAGCAAAATAAATCCGGAGAGACAAAGTATTGCATCCTATTAGCGACTAGCGCTAGCATGTTGGCCGGCTGGCCAGCTGGTTAGGAACAAGCGTCTAGAACCAATTACTGAATATTTCGCTGCAACACTTTCAGGTGTCAAACTCGTCAAATACCGACGCTCGGTCAGTCAGTGGCACTCAGCTTCTAGTTCTTTGGGTTCTTAGGAACCTTTTTCATCCAAAGAACCCTTTTTGTAAGAAAGGGTTCTTCAAGGATTGTTGACGGTATGGGTGTTAAAAGCCCACAAACCCCCAAAAACTGATTGGGAACCATGCCTGTTGTGGGTTGTGCAGCAGCACATCAGCCCTGGACCTATAGGGTTCTAGATAACACCCGTGGACAATTAAAGGGTTCTTGTTAGTATCATTAGAAGGTGAAAAGGTTACCATAGACGGGTTCTCTGTGGAACGACTCATAGTGGGTTCTGAGTGGAACCTTTCACAGAAAGTTCTAAGCATGACCCTTCATGTTGGGTTCTAGGTGGAACTCCCTGAACGCCTTTACTAAAGGTTCTACCAGGAACTAAGAAAAGAACCCTACATGGTTCTAGTTAGCGCCTCTATTTCTAGTGTAGTGTTTGCATGAGACGGACGGAGCTTTCAACTAACTCCAGTTTAAAAACATCCACGTCACGATCAGAGGAGGTGACGTCGTGCAAAGACACAAACAGGACTTTCACCCAGGACACCGCTGTTCGTGTCCCGTGTTAAACCAAGTCAACGTAGACTTATTTAACCTTAATGTTTGTTGTGTAACTTCCATAAAAGCCAAGTACTTTTGTTGCATGAGTAAACCTACGTTGGAAGTTTATGATGAAAAGAGACCGTGGATGCAACAACTGGAAACTGCCACGCTCAAAACGTCACGCTCAAAACGTCACGCTAAAGGGGAACCTAGAGCGTCATGGTTTGAAGTATTTGATGAGTTAGGAGCAATAATGTGTTGGAATTGGCCTTTAAGAAGGAGTCAGTTTCTGTTTTTACTTCATTAATTGATAATGTTGGTTGAGAACACTTTGTTGTGTATGTTTTGGGCCATGTTGGTTGGTATTTTTTTGTCCTTTTGCAGTAAAAATGTCAACTGTCTGGCATTTTCTTCAGGGTAAAACAAACTATTTGATCCAAGTCTGGAGGGAATCACGAGCCCCAAAGTAAAAACCACGAATCAGCCGTTTCTCAGAGTGCGCTGACTGACGTGTTGAATCGTGCGTCGCTCAGCTGTCATTTTTAACACCATCCCATCTGGCCTGTCCATCTCGTGATGGTTTATAACAACTCATCTGTGAATATGCCACCGTTCCTGGGGCAGGAGTGGAGCAACCACTCACTGTGTGTGTATGTAAGTGTGTGTGTGTAAGTGTGTGTATGTAGTGTGTGTGTGTGTTGTCCCCCCGGGATCATAGCCAATTGTAATGAACCATAAATCAACCAACTCTCACTGTAAACACACACACGCGGAATGGTTTTGTCAGCCGCTATACAGGACTATAATTCAATTTAAAAGACGGGAAAAAAGAAACAACTGTACAAGTGTGTGTGTGTGTGTGTTATTTTTATTATGCAAATGCTGTACAGAAATGTATATTTTTGTAATGTTCATCAGGGCATGAGTTACGAGTCATGGTCGCTGCTGTGAGCATGAGTTTGTTGTGAGCGTGTGTGTTTCTTCCTCTTCTGTGTTCTTCCTATAAACAAATGTCAAAAGTTTCTTTCTGGTGGGGCTGAAAAAAAAAAAAGAGAAGAAGAAGTTGTGTGACGGATACGCTGAAAAAGTGCCATATTTTTCGACTATCTAGTGTCTTATTTATTTGTTTATCTTGGTGTACATGCACATTTATCAGAGGGGCGACTCTCACTGTGGAGTTAGTAAATCTGTAAACAAGAAGCTCAACACGGTCAGAGACAGAAACTTTACGCAGCGGGATACAGATGGAAGAAGAGGTTGTGTAGAAGTATTTAGCCTTGATGTTATTTATCACTAAAAAAGACCAATATCACCAATAAGAACTCCATCTGTTCTTCAGTGACATCAGACTGAAATCACAGTAATCCCGACACCTTTTTGCAGAAAAAGACGATTTTCAGACAGAGACAGACAGAGAGAGAGCGAGAGCGAGAGAGAGACAGAGACAGAGACAGAGAGAGAGAGAGAGAGAGAGAGAGAGAGAGAGAGAGAGACAGACAGAGAGAGAGAGAGACAGAGAGAGAGCGAGAGAGAGAGAGAGAGAGAGAGAGACGGTGTTGTACGTCACAGAGTCAGGTTTCCAGTGACGTCACTTTGTCTGAGTCGTGTCTCAGAGAGCAGGTCGTTTCAAAGACATCCCTCCCCTCTTCTTCTTCTTCCTCTTGCCAGCGTCCCCCCTATCGTTTCTGCCTCCCACTCATCCTCACTCGTTTCGTTCCCCCAATCGTTTCAAGCGCATCCCTTCATTTTTCCACTTTTCCTCGAGGTTCTTTTTACACCATTCCCTCCGTCCGTCTTCTGCCACTCTCTTCACCTTCATCTCCCCCCCCCCTCCCTCCCTCCCCCTCCCTCCCTCTCTCGTCTAACATGTTGCTATCCTCGGGCCTGCAGGAAGCGAGTCGGTCGGGCTCCGTCTAAAAATAGTCCGTCTGAAAGCAGATAAAAGGCAAAAGCCAAAAAAGAACAGCAGGAAAAAAAAAGAGAAGGAGGGGAGCGAGGTCGTAAAGAAAGTAGAAATCGAACCCGTCGCCCTCTTTTCTCTTTCCCTGTCGAGTTCCTTCCTTCCCGTCTCATCTTCTTGCACGAGCACACGCTCATCTTCTATTTTTACACCTCTCCACAGAGTCTCTCTCTCTTTTTGATTCGTCTCTCCGGAGCACAAGCGTTAACACAAAGGGTTTCTTCCTTAAAAGCAGGGATTGGTGGGTGAGTGCAGCACACTCGACCTGCATGGCTAGGCTAGGCTAGGCTAGGCTAGGCTAACGTTCTCCCTCTGTGACCTACAATCTGGCAACACTTCAGGCAAGCAGAGATTGTCAATCAGAAGAGAAAACAAAAACCATTACAGAGCTAATTTTCTATTGGACCGAGTATGGCCTTCATAGAAAACAAACATTGTTTTATGCATTGATGTTGTTGGTCTGGATGAGGAAGCAGCACATGTCAACGAGCATCACTGGGCCCTCGAGGTGAGGCGGTTATTGGGTAATGATACTGTGATGTCACAGACCTGATACGGTGTCCTTGAATCATGTCGTTTTGTTTACATTATTTTACTGTATTTTCTTTCATTTCTCCTCTCGAGTCCGTGTGGTGAAACAGTCGGTTACGATAAAAAGTACAAAATGCACTTTATAAGATGGACATGTTACACATTGCACTTGTAAATGTCGAATGTAAAACCTTGATGAGAAAGATTTATTTTTAATAATTGTAAATAAATGCAAAGAGAAAGAAAGGACAACAAAAAAAAAGACTGCAAAAAAAACAAACAAGTGAAGAATAATTTGCCAAATAAACTGAGAACAACAAAAGAGGAAAGTTGTGTTTTCTTTTTTCTGGGATGGAGTGAAACGAGTGTGTGTGTGGGGGGGGGGGGGGTGCGTGACATAGTGGGTGTTATTACGAGAGTGTGTGTGAGTCAACATCGCAAGTCGCTGTGGTGTTAAGGAAAGCCTGCGAGTATGAAAAAAAAGATGCCGCTGAATTATTAAACCGCTCTCCTGCTTGCATACGGCAGAAAAAATGGAGAGACCCTGAGTGAGAAGAGGGAAAGAGAGAGAGATGAGGAAGAAGAGGGAGACACATCCATGTGACATTCACATCAAGGAGAAACGATGAAGCCCAGATGGAGAGAAGGAAGGGAAAGGTGCCAAAATGTCTGAGGGAGGATGGATAGTGTTATGTAGCCTGAAAACACACACACACATGTTCTATGTGCAGGTATGTGTGTGTGTGTGTGTGGGGGGGGGGGGGGGGGGGGGCTAGAGCTACTTAATAAATAATCAACAATGCTGCAGGAGATTTCGGTCCTCCAAATCTGTGACGCAGGTGTGTGTGAGAGAATTTAACCTTTAATCAATCAAACCTGCGTGTGTCAATGAGAAGCGTGAGCACCAGACTGTGTGTGTGTGTGTGTGTTGGGCATCCACACGGAAGGGTGAGGAGCTCCACCGTGTGGCCAGAGGTGTGTACCGCAAAGACATCATGGAGACGACGCAGCATCCTCACCCGTGTGCACACGCTCTCTCCCCCCCCCCCCCCCCCTCTCCTCCTGTCCGTCTCCCTCTCTGAGTCAGAAGGCTCTCTCTCCACCATCTCCTGCAAATCACCTCCGTGTGTGTATGTGCAAAAAAACACATAAATAAATAAATAAAATGGAGCACAGAAGGTGCTGATATTCCTGCATCTGTTGTGTCCTCTTCACTATGTTCTTACATTTTAATGAGCATTTAAATGAAACCTACAAAGATTATGACATCCATCCTCGCTCCTCGAGTGCTGCACCAGACAGTTAACAACACATCTTTGATCTGGCAACGCTTAAATATTATTTTAAATGCTGTGCATGGGACCTACATTTCCCAGAATGCCTCAGCAACCCATTGAGACACACAACCCGGGAGATAAGTATGATGTAACAGAAAATCCAACCTTTATTTTGTGAACGAAATTTTAGAAAACATGGCTTAAATGAGGCTGGACAAGAAAAATCCTCCACATAGAAGGGATTTAGTTCACATGATGCTTCTACTGTCCTAAAAGAGAAACCGAGCAGCATCTGTAGCCATCCACCTGCTGCCTTCATGCTCTGCCAACAAGCTTCTTTAAAGACTTTATTTTTCAGTATCATCTTGTCTTACTTGAGCAATTCCTGGTCGTATGCCGTCGCTGCAGCTAGATGCTGATTAAATCTTTAAATTATAAGTATCCCAGTTGTCCCAAATTTTGTTGCCAGTCTGGTCGCACAGTGTGGCTTGCAATTTGGCAACTAATACACCTATCCAAGGTAAGTAACATGATGAGGAGTTCCCCATGGCTCAATACTTGGGCCTCTTTTATTTCGCCTTTACGTGCTTCTTTTAAGCAGAGTTATAACTACTGCAATCAACATTATGCAGATGACACGTCGCTCTGTCATCAAGAGTTAACTTGTCAGATATCTTGGAGCGATGGTGGACTCGGATCTAAATCGAGTCGGACTTTCAGACTTACCTCCGTGTGATCTTGAGTTTCCCCGCATAAAGGTGGGAGCGTGCTCACATGCAGCAAATGTCGACCTCTGCAGCCGTCTCTCTGGCTCAAGCTTTCACTTCTGGAAACGGCAGATTGAGATAATGCTTTAAGCAACATGTTGTCCCATCTCGTCCATGGTTGCAAATGTCTTGCTGGACCTACTTACACTACAAAATAAGTCCTTGAGGGTAGGTGCACAGGTCTTGGCAGAGGGTCACTTCAGCAGGTGGATCCACTGACTGCATGCATACTGCATACTGTTAAAGAGTGTAAAGGTGGATTTTGAATATCTCTTAAAGGGGTAATAACATTATTAGGTACGAGACTGTACTGGGGATATGACAAAAAAAGGGTTGATAAATGTTCAAATGTAAAAATATATTTATAACTTGTGTACTTTGCTCAAGGGTCTGCAGTAATGCAGTGTCATTTATTCACTGACATGATCGTATAATTATCCTCCGTCTCTCAAACACCGGATCCAGCCTGTGAGATTGAAATGATTTAGCTAACGGTGACTCCTGTCACTGCAATTATCTGGCTTCATGTTTGTGACGCCATTCAACTCTGCACAGGTAAAAGAGAATCAAGCATCTGGACTTGAATATGTGCGAGTCATCTCGGGAGGATTGGTTGCATCTCTTACAACATCAGACAAATCAAAGCTCATCTGAAGTCTTCGGTTCTAAACTTAGACTCCAGGCTGAAATTAGAAACCGGCAGGAAAGACTGATGCGAGAAAGATGCAGAACTCCATCACCTGAAACTGTTATTTCTGAGTGCTTTTCTTCTGACTGATACACGTTGGGCAGCAGATATTTTCTCACCATTATGTGGTGTTTTTGTTTTGTACTTTCCACTGACCTCTCTCTGCTGTGCCGCCATCTGTGGCCCTAAACATGACTCCTCACTCCCCAAACGGCACCCGTCGGTTCCTCCTCCGGCCTGCCAAGGCCACAGAAGTGGAGCGATGGACTGCCGCATTCACGTCATCGTTCATGAGGACTGAAACTGCTGAATACACGTTAGTCGTTTCTATTCCAAGAACATCTACAGACACGCATCACCTGACAGCATTAAGTTGAGATGAATATAGAAGAGCAGAAGTGATGTCTTTAATAGGAAATGTTACGGTTCCTCTCTTAATTGTACAATAATACAACCAGATGAGCTCATAGAGCTTTTGGGGGGTGACGTCACATATAATACATTTAAAAATATGGATTAATATGAAGTACGGCATCACATTATATCAACTCAAATGAATCAATCACAAATATGTCCGACTTTGTCAACATGTCAGTGAGAAAGGTACGTCATTAAAACAAAAGACAGTAGATCACTTTTGTTCACCATTTATTGTCTATAGTTACATGCATACTTGCTTACAGTTGGTTTTAGTGTGCAACACAGTTTTATTTTTTGTTCCATTGTCTATGTTATATTACCCCAAAATGTAGTTTTACTTCACAGGCTGCCTCGCCAAAAGTCTGTACAACATGATTCATTTCTCACATTTTCAACATATAATGAAGTTTTCTCACAAGCCACAGAAACACGAGGTCGATTTAACATATCGGCTTCTTGAGCCTCCGCTCAGACACGAGACTTTGATGTACTTTGTCTCCCAGATTTGGTAGTTGACAATGATTGGTAATCAGTGTTTTACCAGCATCTTCTTATTCTAGGACTCACGGAGACTCGTGTATCTAGGTCTCTTAGCTATTTGTGTCCTTGTTAAATCTGTCCCGTGTCTAAGTGCTTTTTTGCTTCAATAATAAAGTCCATAAATGCGATACCAACCATCCCTCCATCCATCGTCCGGTCTGTTTCCCAGTTGTAAATGTGTGTTCTTCAACAGAGTGAGCCGTCTCCTCATTGTGTGGTTTTTATATACAACAAAATAACTACTTTGGAGCCACATCTCTTTCAAAACCGTAATGTTTTCTGTCATAGACCGATATGCTCATTCGTTTTGGTGAATTAAAGGTCAAAAGTTAAAAATACGCCAAACC
The DNA here is from genome assembly GCA_024529925.1 of Ophthalmolycus amberensis. NCBI lineage: Eukaryota > Metazoa > Chordata > Actinopteri > Perciformes > Zoarcidae > Ophthalmolycus > Ophthalmolycus amberensis. The sequence goes on from JAFEUB010001409.1 coordinate 454,647, forward strand.
TGGTTGGAAAATGTGATGCTCTTACAGACATCATGCTTACATAAAACCTGTTTTAACAGCATTGCTTTCATGTGGAGCAGGTTGTAGCTACACATTAAAATGTATTTATTAAGTGCTAAATATTCAATTAAAACTATTTTAAAATCGTCTAAGATCGTCCTTCACAAGGAGATTAACATAAATGGATAAATACTCTATCGGTGAATGTCTTTCATGTAAAAAGAAAAGGAGGCGGCGCTACCAAATATAGGAGCACTACACTTCCCAGAATGCTTTACTGCCAATTTGTGGCACCGACAGTTGTAAACGTTCCAAACGTGTCCCAGTTTATTTCCTGTTGCAGCGCATGTGAGCGGCATCAGCTGACAGGAAATGAATATATATATTTATATATATATTTATACATATTTAGTATTAAGAGAGGCAAAATCTAGCATTGAATGCCGTTTGAATCCTGCTTTTTACGGGATATTTAGACGGTGCTTTGGCTCGAGATTTGAATTATCCTTTAACTGGCGCGTCTGACTTTATCTGGTACCTCGATCCTGGCTTTGAGTAGAAAACCCTAAAAATAAACCAAAGTGAACAACTCACCAGCACAATTTAAAAAAAGAAAAAAACCCACAGTCATAAAAACACTACAGTCCAACCAGCTCATAGCGAGGATTAGCCAAACCTATACTGAAAAGAGAGAGAGAGAATATACTGGAGATTACTGTTGCAGGTCTCTTACACTTATGCATTTATAGTCCGCGGGGCTGCGTTCACAAAGCCTCCAACGGACAGCGGTAGGATGACAAGCTTGTGTGATTGTGTGTTTAAGAGCGGAAGCGTTTATTTAAGACCAATACCACACGGCACACAGTCAATGAAATGTCAGGCTTCATGTCGTGAACGACTACAAAAAGAGCAAAAGTGAAAATGATGTTTCAACAAAGCTAGTGGCGCTTGTTTTCCCAAACCAGCGTAAACGTGGGCGGGTGGCGTCTTTCGTCACAGTTTCATCTATTGCACAACACTGCTCGTCACAAAGTGAGAGAGTTCAAGGACTGCACTGACTTTCTGGGAGTTTGGCCCTCTGACTTCTGTGGATTCTTTCCCCTGGTGCTCGTCCAGTCGTCATGAACTTCAGCACATTTTCACAGCAGTTTCTATTCAACTTCCTGTTCAAGCAACAACTCAACCAAGAGGTCCGCTTACAAAATGTTAAGTAGCTCCAAAGTTTTTATTCCTGATTTAAAGGATCGTTTAACGATACACCCTGCAGAACATTACAATCACGCTAGGGAATTATGCTAAGCTACATGCTAATCAACTATCAGCCCGAAGTTCATAACACAGAGATCTATTGTCTCACGTTGATTACTAAAATGACCAAACTCCCAAAATGACAGTGTCGTCTCTTAAGCAGAGTGCACATGTTTCGTAAACAGGCACGGCCCGACGGGGCGGAGTCATCCTTTATATGTTTTATTCCCTGATTGTTCTTATAAATTCTTTCTCAAACATTTGGCAGATAAGTTAAGATTGCAGTATAATGAGTTGTTCTTGTGCTATACCATGTGCTTTGTAAACACATTACCCCCCCGTACTCACTGGGGGTCCACCTGACTACAGTTATTACAGGCTCTCCACCTGTAGCGTTGCTAATAATTAGCAAATATGAAGGAAGGGAGAGGTCTTGTTTTTCACAGCTGAGTGTTAAGTGGTTAAAGATGAGCGGGCGGGGGTGTGAAATGGTGCGAGTGAGTCGCCAACCTGCTCGATGTTCACAGAGGCTTCGTTAATGTATGAATGATTGAATTTGCCCGATTATTCTTTCTGTGAAATTGTTAATGCTGAACATTAATCCGAACCCCTTCATTTCCATCTCAATGTTTCCGCCTCTGTCGAACACCCACCCACCCTCGTCTCACTCTTCAGACCAAACGCTTAGTCGGACCACTCGTTCTCGTCGAGCTCGGAGTCGTCGTCGGACTCGCTGTACTCCACGGCGATGCGGCGCGACAGGATGGTGGCCACGTCGTTGCCGACGGGCTCCCTCTTCGCCTCCTGCTCCCTCTGCTCCTGCACCTTCCTCAGCTGGATGCCTGGAGGGGAGGGAGGAAGGGAGGGAGGGAGGGAGGGAGGGAGGGAGGGAGGATGGGAGTGAGCAGGGGGGACGTGACTCGAAGTTCCGGGGGTCCCTGGATAAAGCTCAACAACGGCAGTCAGGTATCATGTGACTTCAGAGACCGGTTTCCATTTATGAACCGTCATGTGACTGAGAAATCGCCATGACAACTACACAAAACAACGACTCTTAATGAAATAGCCATTATTTCTCTTTCAGCTTTTGTGGCGGCGTTTTATTTTGATGAAAGCCTTACAAGTGTTTTCTAAATCAAAGTATTTAATGAAATAGTATTAAATATAAACTTAATCTTGACTGATGAAAGCATACACACGTACCTCTACGTATGGCTGCCAGCAGGTCGGAGCGTGCGTCGCTTATCGGGATCATCCCCGGCATGGTGGACTTCCTGGCCGAGGACGCCCCGTCCACGGCGTGCGTCGGCGACGGGTGAGCCAGGTAGCCCGTGGGGGCTCCGGGTGGCGGCGGGGGAGGGGCGGCCGGGGGCGCGCCCGACGGAGGGTGGGAGGGGGAGGGCACGTAGTTGGCCGGGGGAGGAGGAGGGGAGGGGGAGTAGGGACGGGAGAGGGTGGAGGAGGTGGGGGGGATGGCGGAGGCGGCGGAGGGCGGGGCGGTAGTGGAGTCGAAGGCGGTCTGCGCCGAGGGGATGGTCGGGGGAGGGGGAGGAGGAGGGGCGGGTGGGATGTAGTACTCTGGGATGGTGGAGGGCTGGCTGCTGGTGGGGGAGGACAGAAGAAAGTGTGTGAGATTAATAAAGTTTATTCAATGGAAACGGTTAGCTCCTATGCAGATTGTTTAAATAGTAGAAAATAAACACCATCAAACACATGAACAGAAAGACATTCACATGAAAAGTCATCGAGATGAGAAAACCTACCCGTGCCCGGCCCGGTATTCCTTAACCGACTGCTGCCTCGGCCCGTTGACCGTGGGATCTCCACCAGCCTGGACCCCCTGTCCCGACGGGGTCCGGCCCAGGGAGGCCGCGTGTCGCCCTGCCGGCGCCGGCCCGCCGGGTCCCGGGGGCTGGTTGGGCGGCCTGAGGACCCGATCCAGGGACTGAGTCTGGGGCGCGGCGGTGAGGTGGTCCCTGGAGTGGTCGGCGGGCTGGACGGCGCTGGGGGCCTGGGTGGAGGGGTGGTTGGGGCTGGCGGGGTAAGAGTCGGACGCCATTGACCTGTTGGAGGGAACGGGAACGGGCGGTCGGTCGAGGTTCAACACATTTTAAAACAGCTCTCTCTCTCGCTCTGATTACAGCCTTTTTCTTTCATCTATATTCTGCACATCTGGTGTCTGAATTCTCTGCTGCAGTGATCCAAAGTTTGATCTCATCTTTTCTTGACATGAAATATAAATTCACGTGCTGTGATTTACCTTCACCAGAAGAGGGCAGCAAGGAGCTTTAAACAACACAGCAGGTGGGTTGGTGCTGCTTGAATCTATATCACAGGTCTGTGCTTAGAATGTGAGACTTTGAGTGGTTGTGTTACAATACCTGCACACTATATACTATTTATAACATCGCAATACTATTTACAGTTTTTTAAGGCTGTGGAAAAAAGAGAAAGTCAGGTTTGGCCAGTTCTTTTTTTAATCATCCCAATGCAGGAAACCTGTGTGGTTGTCCCCTTGTGTGTGTGTGTGTGTGTTTGTTTACCTGCTATCAGGGGACAGTGAGCCTTCTGAGGACATGCCATGGTAAGGTGAGGGCGTGAGCCTGGCGTCTGGTCTGAACTCTTTGTCGTAGGCCAGGACGTTCCACTCCTGACGCCGATTACGAGCCTTACGCACCTTCAGAGGTAAAAATAAATAAATATGTTCAATTCATGTCGCTTACCTTATGAATAATGTAAGCAGTGGGGGGGACCCCCTCCCCCGAGTTGAGGGGAAACTCGGGGGAGGGAGTCAATGGAAAATTTGTATCCTCAAAGGTCAACACTGTCAAGACAGTTTGCTACTGTCAGCAACGCAAAACAATTATATTGATGATTTCACGCTACTTTGCGGTCTTTCATTCTTTGCTAACTTCACGCTAGTTTCAGAAGGAAGTCAACAAAAGATAATGACACGCTGGTATGAATCCTCACTGACCTTCTTCACCTCTCTGCCCGGGTCCTCAACCTGCTTCTGCTGCTCCTACAAAGAGAGACGGAGGCGGACGGGTAGAAAGAAGAGCGGAGAGAGAGAGTTAGTCGTTGATTATTGATTCTACTGATAGCAGAGGAAGAGAACAGGACCCCGTCACCAGCTCCTTCACCGCGGGGTAAACTCACACACACACACACACACACACACACTAGTCTACCCATCACACACACACACACACACACTAGTAAACACTAGCAGGCGATGGACAACAGAGCCAAAACTCTGGTAACACAAAACAGGAACCAATCACAGCGGGTTAGAGAGACGGTGAGGTGGCAACACACAGACACAAACAGAAGGGAAGCTGTGTGTTTTAATAAAAACGTGTTTCTCTGTGTGCGTCTCACATCCTCTACAATGTGTGTGTGTGTGATGTGTGTGAGTGGGGTGTGGAGGGGTGAAGGGGGGGGGGGGGGGGGGAAGCAGGAAAAGGCAAGTTAGGGGTCTGGGTTGTCTTACGGAGATGGACAGGGGGCTCCTGGGTGGGGCCTGTCTGGAGTGGGGCCTGTCGGGGTGGGCCGGACAGCCCTGTGGAAACATGGGAGAAAGACAAGCTGGTGCGTTAGACTGAGCAGAGGAGGAGGAAGGTGGGGCGTGGGTCTTGGAAGACCGGGTGACTCTAAAGATACATTAGAGAAAGGAAGGAGGGAGAGAGAGAAAGAGAGAGCGAGAGAAAGAGAGAGAGAGAGAGAGGAACGAGGAGATGAGAAATCCTCCTGCAGCCTCCCCTCGTATTCAAACCCGTCCACTGCGATGCTTCTACGGGGATTTGTTTCCAGGTTGTTGGGGAGGAACACAGAGAATGTGAGCAGCGTTCAGTTGCACAGAAATATTGACAGCAAACACGTAGAGCGGCTGAGAGAAGGTTTGGTGATTTATAGTGAATCGAAGGGGAATACTCGTGAAATATATACATACTGTGTTGGTCTAAGTGGAAAAGACAGAAAATGATCATAACTACTCTTTCAAAACCAGACAATTTAAGTCGGATTTTAATCCGTTATTATACGGTTTATTTGGGAAAATAATATTAAACAAGACATGTAGAATAAAATGTTCTTTTGCTCCGTGTTCAAAGACGATAATGATGTTTTTGTTTATTTCACAGCTTCTTGCTTGTTTTGGCGATTGTATAAAGAAAACATGATTTTTAATCCGGCCCGGCGAGTTTTGGGGTTGATAGGGTTAAAACGCTAAACAAGTAAAATGTATTATTATTACCTTGTATCCTTGAATACAGTGAGCAATATCAATAACTCAAACTGGACCAAATAAAAGAGATTCCTTATCGTTTCTGACCCTTCAATAGGTTTTAAAAATGTTACTTGAATTAGAAAACATTCATGAATTAGGTTTAAATTACAAAGACGTTAAACAAAAAGTTGTTTTTGCCATAAATGGATATACGTGTGTACAGTATAATCTCAACATTTTCAGATACATCTCTTATTTGGTCGAACCGTATATGTGTAAGTCGGCATGAAGCAGCCAAATGGAATTCAGCCATCAATAATTGCATTATTTACACTTTAAGCTTTTTCCTTCTGTGACACAAACGACAAAAACCTGAACTGTAACATCAAAACCAAAGACAAAGCAAAACCTCAACGGTGAGCACAGTAAGATAGGAACGCAGAAAAAGAAATAACAGCATTAAAAAAAGGACACGACTCGGCAGAAAAATAAAATACAGATTAAAGCACAAGATGAATTTCATTTACTTTTCTGTCTCTCACGCACACACACACACGCACACACACACGCACACACACACACACACCTTCTGCCGTCGCTTCTCCTTGCGCTTGTCCTCGGTGGCCTGCAGCATCTTCTCCTTCCACAGGTTGAAGAAGTAGGACGGGTCGGTGTAGAACTTCAGCGCGTCCTTCTTGTCGTCCCTGCGTAGAGGAATGAGGACCAGCGGGTGAAGAACCGATGTTTGGGATTGATGGGGGGCCGGGGGTCGTCAGTCGGGTGAAAGATTGAAGTTTGAATTGAGTTTAAGGAGCAGATGACACAAAACACAAGCTAATGAACCACAAACTTAACTGAGTAATAGTCAGTTGGACGCCACGATTCACTACAAACTGTCTCACACGAGTCTTAAACTACCGACATGTTGACCTGCTGACCTGTAGGGGCTGAGGATGTTGAGCGGGGGAGGTTTGTCACAGCGGCGGTACATCTCCACCACGGGGTTGGGGATGGAGGTCCTCGACACCACCTGCTGGTCCTGGATGGTGCTGCTCTTGAAGGCCTTCCTCATGTTGATGTCCTGCAGGGAGACTGGACGGAGGCAAACAAACACGGAGAAAGATTCAGTTTACAGTCGAGTAACTGAGAGGCTGTTTTAACTCTTCAAGGGTCGGCTCGGCAGGATAAATGTGTGGACTCGGCGTACTCGACTGTGTTCCTTTGACTTCTTTCCAAATTACATTTTAACAATTCAGTAGATAGAGTAACACCGAACAGGATGCAGTCCCAGAAACGTAATGTCACACCTCTATGCGTTTAAGGACATTGTTGAAAGGCATTCTGGGAATGTAGGAAGTTGCTTATTAAGTATAAGTACAGGAGAAGTACTACAAGTCGACAGGTTTTATGTGCTTTTAAGTATCTGTGATAATAATAATACTTCACAACCCACATGCATATAGACGAATACATTATTAAAAAGACACTGTATGCACTCTGACAAACACACACACGGTGATAATAGGACAGCAGGGACAGATTAGTCCTTAGAGCTTGTTGCACCAGCTTAACAAGGATCTTCACACTCACACACACACACACACACACACACACACACACACACACACACACACACACACACACACACACACACACACACACACACACACACACACACACACACACACACACACACACACACACACACACACACACACACACACACACACACACACACACACACACACACACACACACACACAGCTCTGTGTACAATCAGGTTAAACTGTGTCAATATGACATATGTTCCTGATTTACTTGACTTCTGCACTGTGCAGAAAGAAGGCGTGTGATAGGTTCAACCTCGGACAGCAAATTCCTCAAAAACTAAATGGTGATTGGCTGTTTGATCTGCGTGTGTGTGCGTTCTTGAACATCTATCTTTGTGAGGACCAATGACAGTTTATTTCGGCCGGTCCTCACTTATTCAGAGGCGTGTTTGAGGGTTCAGACCTGGTTTTAGATTAGGTTTAGGTTTAAGGGTTGGGGGTGTTAGGGAATGCATTACGTCAGTGAGTGTCCTCACAAAGACAGAAGTACAGGGATGTGTGTGTGTGTGTGTGTGTGCAGAATCTGCAGTCAGCACACACACACACACACATGCACACACGCTCTGTTTGATCATTGCTCCCTAAGCTTCTGTCCCTGTGGCAAAATGAATAATCCACAAAACTAGCAGCTAATGCAACTTTCATTCAGACACAAAGAGACCTCAAGCTGCTTCTTCCTCTCTTTCTTTGGTAACACACACACACAGTCTCTCCATCACCTCTATCTGCTCCGTCCTCATCGCTCTGACTTTAACGCTCATCTTCCCTCTCTGCACATTCACACAAACATGTTTTCATTGCTGCTAATCACCAGATCAACGTATTAGACAGACGGATTTGCAGCGGGCCTGAATGAACCTGCACTACGATGGTTCAATGAGAAGTTAATATTCAGTCTGGGATGTGCAGCATCCTGCAGGACACACAGGAGGCTCAGATGAATGAATAGCACCATCACAGAGAACTAGAGGTAGAGTTAAGGGTCTTTCCCATGACCACAGTGTGAAAATGGGATTCACAGAAGTCATCGAGTGCATCTCTGCTTTGTGCTGCTGCACATTCACACTGAACTCAATGAGATAAGCAAGTAGAATATATAGAATTCAGGTCAAGCACATTTCGTGGGTTCCTTTTTTTTTACATCTTAACAATAACACATAATAGTAACGCTTTGTAGAATGGCAGAAGGCACATGTTTCACTGGGTTTCTAGTGTCATTCGTTTTATTTCATAATATGCTAGTTTATGGCACGCTGGCAATAAAACTCCAGAGTCCTCCCATCCTTCTTCTAATTGTCCCTTTCTTTCTTCCTTCCTTCCCTCCTTTCGTTGCACTCTCTTATCTTATTCCTTCTTTCTTGTTTTCTTCCTCCTTTCCTTCATCCTTTAATTTTCTTCCTTTCTTCCTCCCTTTCTTCCTTTCAGAAGGAGAAGGTAGGAGTGAGGGATGAAGAAAGTAAAGCGAAAAGATGTGACTGAGATGCAACAGAGGAGCAGATGACATCGTGACTGTGTGGTCGGAAACGAAAGGACAGACGATTTGCTTTTGTGTGGGAGGAAGAGGCAAGGAGACGAAGAGAGGAAGAGAGAAGAGATGAAAGAGTGAGAGCGGGGGAGGAGTGGGAGAGGAAGAGAGGAGGATGATAAGACAGAGGACTGCTGAGCTTTTTCCTTTTTCATCCTCGTCTGTGCAGCTCTTTCTGACGCCGTGCTGCAGAATGACTAGGCAGTATCAGGGGAGGGAGGGAGGGAGGGGGGGGGGAGGAGGGAGAGAGAGAGAGAGAGAGAGAGAGAGAGAGCAAGAGAGAGCGAGAGAGAGCGAGAGAGCGAGAGAGCGAGCAAGAGAGCGAGGATGTGGAAAAAATGGAGGAAAAAAGAGACAGAAAGGGGGAAACAGTTGAGTGAAAGAGTGAGAGAGAAAGAAATACACAGGGAGGAAGGGGAGAAGAAGAAACTAGTGCTACAGAAAGAGGAGGGAGAAAAGGGGGGATGGAGGGAGGAAGAGAAGAGTGAGGGAGACAAAAGATCGGAGGAAGTCGAAAACAGAGAAGAAGAAATATGAATACAGGAAGAGGGAAGAGAAGAAGAATAGGGCATACAAGGGTGTGTGTGTGTGTGAGTGTGTGTGAGTGTGTGTGTGTGTGAGTGTGTGTGTAGGCCTATCAGTTGCTGCATTAAGAGTGATTGACCTTCAGAGTTAGTGAAAAGCTTAATGATGGAGATAATGGTAATGGCTCTGACTGTGTGTATACACACACACACACACACAACTGGAGTGTGTCTTTCTGTTCACTAAACACACAGATGGCACGCACACACACACACACACACACACACACACACACACACACACACACACACACACACACACACACACACACACACACACACACACACACACACACGTGGTCCCTACCTTCCTCCACGGTGGAGTCGAGCTGGGTGACTTTCACGGCCAGCTGGTCCACTCGCTCCTGCAGGCTGCTCATCCTCAGGTAGAAGCTGTTGGCTTCGATGAACAGTTCCCCGAAAATGTCCTCCGCATGGCGGCCTGGACGGGGAACGAGATAGAGAGAGAGAGAGACGCACAAACACGAGGTTTACTTTTGAGAAGCTCAACAGTATGTATTTCATCCTGGGAACGTCAGCAGAGTGCATTCACACGCTGAGCTTCTAGCCACATTCAGAGTGATAAAAGTGTTCCAACAGCGGCTAGAAGAGGTGCTCTCAGTGGAGTACAGATCTCCTCCAGGAGATCCAGGAGAACATTTAAATATATTTACTGAGATGCAGAATTCGTCCTCAATACCACTGCCACCTCGAAACCAAATAAAACACACACACACAAACACACGCACACACACACACGACAGATGGAGCCTCGTTCACTTCAACGCCACGAGCGTAGCTCTGCATCGTGATCCGACTGCTTTCAACATATTGTAGGGGCGCGTCGGGCGTGCATGTGACCTACTGTTGTGTTTCTGTGTCGTTAGATCAAATGTGCAGGAAGTTCTGATTCTCCAGCTGCATGGCTAAGTGTTAGCATGCTAACAGCCAGTTAGCAAACATGGGACAATAAGTTCAAACAGTTTATTCAAAACATGCATTTGTACCATCGACTCCTGCGGTTAAATCAAATGTGATGTTGCAACACAGCTAATGAGGAACGACAGCTTCCTCTGTTACGGACTCTCCGGCCCCTTTCAAGTTCTGCACCTTCAAGGTGGTGATTGCTCAATAATGCAAATTTGGGGTTGAAAGTTCATGCAAAAACACTGCATCAGGTATGAAATGTTGGTGTGACCGGGTCTTCAGTTGAGCCTTAAGGAACCTCCAGGCGACCCCTCCCCTCAACCTCCCGTCTAAGCGTGTCTTGCGCTCTCATTGGCTGCAGCTCCCCAGCAGGTCAGATATTTAGTTAGCTGATGCACCGGCAAACCCAACATAAAGATGTTGAGAAGCTCCAAAAAAATGCCTATAAAATGGCAGAAAACGCGGCAAAATTCCAGGATAATCTGCGTTTTATAACCGATTGCGTTTGTATAATCATACTTGGTGCTTGAACCACAGGATACTCACTCAGACTGCCCAGCTGTTTGATGATGGCTGCCAGGGTGCTGTTGGTGACGCACTCCAGCTCACTGGTCACCCCGTCCGGCAATGCCATGCGGCACAGGTGCCGGGGCTCAATGTTCCTCTTCACCAACGGCATGCTGGTCTACGCCTGAGGAAGACCACAGAGGGGAAGGAGAGACGATTGGTTGATGGTGAGAATCAGACTTAAAAAGAACCGCTTCCTGTATCGTTTCAAGACATCAAGGGGACAGAGAGAGAAAGAGACAGAGACGTAAAATAAAAAGAGTGATAGTGAGCGACTGACTGTGAGAGAACGAGTGTGTGGTGTTTGTATTTTTGGGTGGACTGTCCCTTTAAAGGGTTGGGAAGATTCTGACGGTTGAGGGAAAAAAGACAGAAAAATGAAGTAGCTTCATGTAGAAAAATTGGATACACGTCATCAACTAAATGGCAAGAAACAGGCAATAAATTGTAGATTCAGCATTAAATGGAGACTTTAGACTGGAAGTTGCCCCTTCTTTATTCCTCATGACACACACACACACACACACACACACACACACACACACACACACACACACACACACCGGATCTCGGAGTGAAGCCTCTTATGTGGGTGTGGTGGAATATTTCGAGGTTAATCGGGAGGAGAGAGTTTGTGTTCTCAAATGAATAATGAAGTCAATCAGAAGATTCAAAGTTGTCTTTTTCCGTTTATTCTCTTGCAAGAGAGAAGAAAGCACAGCAACCACGTATTCAGGAGACTGCGTGAAACCTTCAACGACAAAATGCAACATTCAACAACCTTTATTCATGCAAAGGTTCACGCCTTTACAACTTCAGACAATGCGTCACAAAGGAAGTCAAAGTATTTCAGACACAGGACGTCTGTTGGTCAAGGCCTCTGTGTCTCCGTCTCACCGAGAAAGAAACAGCGTACAAGATAACAGAGAACAAGACACCTGCATACAAAACTAATTACAATCTTCTAAAACTACTGTTTTGTGTCTGCACTTTTAGTACTTACATTCTTTAAAACTTCACATGATACTATGACATATTTTCCCATTACATTGGACACGCTTGTTATTTTTGGGCCGTGGTTCTGTGTGTGCGCCTCAGAAATTAAAGTACGTGAGACTTCTCGGTGTGTGTTCACGTGAAAAGAGTGTGCATATGTGCTCGTGGGAGGTGTGTGTGTGTGTGTGCGTGTGGGTTCCCAGGTCAGCGCTCTGGAAACTCGCTCCCACGCTTCTGATATGTTTGGCACAATTAATATTTCCAGGATTCGGAGGGATGAAGACAAAAGGAAGTAAACAACAAACAGGGATTCACTGCCAAAACGATGTGAACCTACACACTAACAAAATGTGTGCGTGTGTGTGTGTGTGTGCTCCTTAAAGTTCTTTGTCCAGACTGAAGCACACACATGCACTTTAATAAAAGGTGACTCATTTGTCCTCTTTACGTCTCCGTCTCTCTCCAGCTCTCCGTCTAACAGCTTCTGACGTCCAATCACACCTCAGATCTCACAGACTCGCCTTAAAAAGAGTTCCCTGAGACTGTGTGAACATCTCCCCCCCCTCCTCCAGCTGTAGTAAATAATCTAACACCACCACTGTTTAATAATACAGTACCCTCATCATCCGCAATAGCTGCTCTTCATCTCTTATTTGTCCCATCTTCTTCCTGACCTTTTTTTTTCCAGTATATTCTCGCTCTAGATCTTCTCTCCGCCTGGTTTCATGAATAAACCAGTGAGGGTGAAGATCTCTTCCTCTGCCCCCCCCCCCCCCCCCCCCCGGTGCTCGACACAGAGCGGGTATGCCCCCATTTGTGCGTGTGTGTGTGTGTGTGTGTGTGAGAGTGTGTGAGAATGTGTGAAGATAACGATGTGAGACGAGGGAATGCTAGACGTTGAGGTCCATGAAGTCTGGGTTTATGATGTCGTAGTATATGAATGAAATGATGTAGATCCTCACACACACACACACACACACACACACACACGTGACAAGGAGACACCAAGAGAAGGAGAGAATCAACGAGATGACAGGGAGGAGAGGAGCCGATAAAGTGTGTCGTGGAACACTCGCACTCGGCGCCACTCCGAAAATAGTATGAAAGAGAGAACAGGGAAACTTGAACTCTAAAAGTGGGCCTCCAGAGGATTGTATTGTCTGACACCTTCACTTATTAGCGCTGGAAAAAATAGATTCATCACAAGATGGAGACTGATTTAAGGGCACTGCAGAGACAGGTTGCAGTCGCACCAATCAACCAATCAGACGGGGGGGGGGGGGGGGGTGCTGATAGACTGTCTGGTCTTAAGCCATTCACTTTGTGCCAAACAATATCTAATGCAGTTTGTGATTTATAATTAAGTAGAAGCATTTCTGAAGTGCATTGCTTTACATGCAGGACTGTGTGTGTGTGTGTGTGTGTGTGTGTGTGAGAGGCAGATGGACGAAGAGAAAGACTGTGTTTATCATTCCTGTGGACAGCAGCAGCTCATGCCATTACTGCTCCGTCTGCTCGGCCACACAGACTGAAGTGCAAACACACAAACAGGTCTCCCACTGTACAACGTCTGTCTGTTGAGAGGGACCTCCCCCTCCCCTCCCCCGCTCCATAGGAGGGACCCGTATAATCACCGCTAATCTGCCTTCTCCTGTAACTAACCGACGGCTAAATGACAACCACTGACTCTTTGAGACGATGTGATAATTAGACGACACTCTGCACCAGGGACAGAGTTCCATTCCCTCTGATGCACAGCTAGCTGGTGCGTAAATGAACGCTAGTGACGCACTTCTCTGCTGAATGCGAAGGTTGTATTGAAACTACTTCTCTACTGAGATGAGAATGAAGATGGTTTTAGGATTGAACCCTGAGCTCAAGAGCCGATCCCATGTGTGGTTTTTAAAAGAGTTTCCTGAAGGCTACGAGAGCTTCTGAATTATTGTGACCCGTAGAAGAACCTGCACCTCAAACCTTGTGGTTAAAACATGAAAATTACACAAATTGATCTTGAGATTTCCCTTAACAACGCCTGCATTCTCAGTCCCAAACCAGCTCCATAACACTGCACATGATCCCTTTGTTTTAACCCTAATAATCCACGTTTGAAGAGAATTTAAAATGTCACAGAAACATCTGCAACACAGAGTTAAACCTGTGAAACCGTGTTGACTCTGTGATGCTCTGATAGCACCGCGTTGTGTAACACATGCAGCTTATTGGATGCTAAGAATAACACAGGAGCGTGTAATTAAGAGGGTTGTTAGGTTAGTTGATGCAAATGAATTAAAGGCAGCAGCACAGTAGAGGCTTAATGGAGGGTTACACTGTGTGTGAAACCCTGGGCATTGTTATGTTAAATAGAGCTGCACCGGTCCTTTCAGATCAGATTCCCAGACATGGATCTGAAGAGTGAAGCCAATACTAAAGCACCTTCAAGCTGCATTCTCTCTGCTGACCACCAGGGTCAGTAGAGAGAGACAGAGACAGTGAGACAGAGCTGATGTTTCTTTGTGAGTCAGGATTACTCTGGTTTTGATCTGCGGGCTGAGGGAAGCTCTCGGCTTGGTCGTACGCCAACGTGTCGGCAAACAGAAAGACATCAGCGAGTGAAGAACGGAACAAAGCGGATATTTAATAAATTAAATTTAAATTTTTTTTTACTTCAACAAGAACTCCGCTGTAGGAAACATCTCGCAGTCTTATTTTGTTTGTGTCAGAGAACGAGTTGTGTTTGAAGCTCGAAGCAGACATCATCCCCCCCCCCCCCCCCTACATGCCTCCTTCTGGCCTCCTTTTCTCCTCCATCCTAAACTCTCCACCTCCCTCATGACTCCAGCTCCTCTCTCTTTGAAGTGTGTTTGATTGCTCTTGGGTGAGGAGCCATTGTACAAAGTGATCACAGTTACGATGGGTTTCTGCTAATGTGGTTAGTAAACAGGTCAGCCACAGCCAATGAATGCAGTGTGTGTGTGTGTGTGTGTGTGTGTGCACAACCCTCCTCACGCCCCTCTGTGACCCCGTCTCCCACAATTAAAAGTGTCGACCTCAGCACGATTGCAACAAGTCATCCGGCAAAAACCATGTGACCCCCTCGCGCACACACACACTGGATGTACTGGTGCGGGGTTGGTGGACACTGGGATGACGGCCGGTAAAGATGAGATGTGACACCGTGTGTCCCAGTTTCCATCGCTCCCAGTTTAGAGAGCGACAGAGAGAACCAGTGAGAAAACGAGGTGCTGTCAGAGTGTACGGCTGAATCTGATCAAAGGCTCGCCAACATAAATAATCGAATACATTTAGAAATGCTGCGTGGAGCCCAGAATCCACTCCAGGAGATACAACCTCCATCTTTTAAAACATGGCGTTCTTTCCCAGAAATTAGCTTTTTTCTCTCTGACTCTCTCCATCTTTACAACGAGCATGAGAGGAGAAGAACTGTACGTATCGATCCACTGTGGATGATCCTCGGCCACCTGCATCAGCTTGGATCACACACACGAGGCTACGTTGCCTCAAAAACCCTCAAATTCAAAAGCATTTGTAGCTGTAATGTTTCCCTTTCCATCCTTATTACGTCATCACTTTCCTCAACAGCTGCAGAGGGAGCAGAGCCACAGTTATGAGAAAGGAGGTGTGTGTGTGTGTGTGTGTGTGCACAAAAAATCTCTCAACCAAGACTCCGGAGGATCTATAAAGAGTGTTTAAGGAAGCCGTCACATCTGGAAGCATCCACTCTACTGAAGTGCCTCTGAGCAAGGCACCGACCGGCTGCAATTAATGATAAAAAAACAAAACAAACATAGAAAAGTAGACACGCCAACTAACGTATCTGCATCTTTAAAGTCCCTATGTGTGCATATCTCACAGCACCTTTCCTGTTATTCTGACGGCAGCGAGTTCTAATGTGTTTGCTTTTGTGTCTCTTTCAAATGAATCTCACACGGCGGCATTAAGAGAATTCGTTTTGGCTTCACACAAAGCACCGCCGGACACAAAGAGGAAGCGCACACAGCAGCAGCAGCAGCAGCAGCAGCAGCAGCAGCAGCAGCAGCAGCAGCAGCAGCAGCAGCAGCAGCAGCAGCAGCAGCAGCAGCAGCAGCAGCAGCAGCAGCGGCGTCATTGTGCCGTGTAACACCCGCGCCGGCGCGTCGTCAATAGACCGGCCTCGCTTGCACTTTGCATCATCCCACCGAGAGTGAAACAACAAAAGCCGACGCAGTTCAGAGCCGCGAGGTGAGACGACCAGGTGGAGGAGAGGCGGTGCACGGCCTGGCAACGTTCCCAGCAGCAGCAGACACGCTGGGTTACAAAGTCTACATTTACTGACAGCAATGACGCCAAGTAGCTTCCACCTTCCAGTCTGTACCTGAAGGGAGGCGATGCAGAAGTAACTGTATGATGAATGGACCCGGGCAGCGCTGCCAGCAGCAGACACAAAGAAATAGAAGTAATGATAAAGTTCATACAGCTGGAGTACCAGCAGAAAGATGCAAGCGAGTAAATCACAGAAAGTTGCTTTTAAAAGGAACAGTGTGCAGCATTTTGGGGGATCTATTAACAGAAATGTAATCTACCATTCATGAGTATCATTGTAGAATGAGCCCTTCGTATCTATTGAGGGAGCAGGTCCTCTGCATTGTTGCACCACCATGTTTCTACGGTAGCCCGGAATGGTCAAACCAAACAAGCCCGGCTGCTAACGCGCTAACACAACGTAGCATTGGGCAGGACGCACGGATTGGGTAGCGAGTAGCGTAACACACGCAATAACAACACAACATACTCATAATCAAACACGTTTGATCACATCTGTTGTCCCGCCCCTACTGCACTGTGATTGGGCGGCTGGGTGAAAAGTGACAGTGACGAGCGCAGCTGTCATTTCTATCTAAATAATTAAAAACATAGAAAAGTAGACATGCCAGCTAACATATCTGCATCTTTAAAGTCACGACGTGTATATTGTTATAGCATCTTTAATGTTATTCTGACGGCAGACGAGTTCTATTTGTAGAACAATACGATAATGCTAATGGATATTGGTGAAGTCTATGTGTTGTTTACGGCCCATTCAACTCAGTAGAGCAGAATAAAACACACTGCATGGAAGCCTCGTGACAGACGGATCCTATTCAATGTGTCGGATGGTTCCTCACACGGTGAATAACCCGGGGAGTGGATCTCTTAAGTGGCCACATCACAGAGTCTGAGTGCACCCTGAAGAGGCTGCTGCGCGTTTCTTTAGAGTCGATTCAAAGCACGAGACGCTCCGAACATCTGTCCGGAAAAAAGGAAGGCAGAGATCTGTTTGGATGATACAATCAGAATCCCCACTTCCTGTCACCTGGAACCGTTTAGAAAGCCACCAGATGTGGTTCAAAGAGGAGGCCGGAGAACAGAACAAGCTCCTCCATGCATCTGGAAAACTATATATATATATATATATATATATATATATATATATATATATATATATATATATATATATATATATATATATATATATATATATATATATATATATATATATACGCATTGTGTGCCTTCTACCCAGGGACGCAGCACGGATGACTCCTGAAATACAGATCACTGTGAAAACACAGCGCTCGCCTCTGGAATGCTGATCATCCTCAGAGCTTCAGCAGAGGAGCCGGCTCAGAATGAACCTGCAGCTCTTTGAACCTCCAGCAAAGGAGAGAAGAAGAAGAAACGTACGGAGCAGGGCGTCCATTTCTCAAATTATAAAGTAGATATCTGATGCATTTATTCCCCGAAACCTCGCCGATTAAACCACCAAAGCACCTCGATATTCCATCAACCTCACAGTAGAACATAACATATTATTCACGGGGATTTTTACTCCTAAATTTTGAGGTATTTACAATCACAATCACGCATTTTTTCCCGAAGGCAGTACGTTGTGTTTCAAAAGGTACCTATTTATATCATTAGAAATACATTTCACAAAGTAAATAATTAATCATCACAAAGAATGGCTGCATATTTCAGGATATAACTTTGTTTTCTAGAGTAACATGCAAAGCTAGATCCGCCCATAAGCCAGGGCCATCAGCTTAGCTTAGCATAAAGACTGGAAGTAGAGGGAAACCACTAGCCTTAGTTGGCTCCGCCTACCAGCACCTCTACATTTTGAATAATTATCGTGTTTGTTGAATTTGTAAAACACAAAAAGAAATATAAAACCAGCTCGCTGTCGTGTCATATTCACCACGGGAGAGAAAACTATCTTCTCATCTAACTTTGGCAAGAAGGTTAATAAACATGTTTCCCTAAATGAATTAAGAAACATAAGTTACTGTAGTTATGCACCGTATGCTTATTTAGCACTGAGCCTTCTTCGCCCTCCTTCCTCGATGATTCGCTTACATAAGGAATCAGAGCAAGCTTGTCTGAGCGCCGTCTCTTATGAATACAACTCTGTACTGTAACACACACACACACACACACACCTAATCACCATTGTAGATGTGAAAGGACAGAGTGGTCATCTTTGGTGGTTAAAAAGCAGTTTAAATTCGCAGGGCCGTCACATTTACAACCCAGTTGATTTTATTTTATTTTACACCATTAAAGTTGTGCTGGATTCTTCTTGTGGCTTTATGTTTCAGTACAGAGGTTAGCGAGCGTTGCTAATTCCACCGTGCTTTAATGCTACACCGTGCTGCGGGGTCTGATGGCCAGCGGCACCACTTGGTCGAACAGTCCCTTGGCCTCACTCCAACATTACTATCGACATTTGCAGTGCCCTGCTCATGGGCGCTTCTGCAGGGCAGTCACCCGATTACAGGAACCTGCTCTGCAAGTATTTAACAAACGATTTTTGCTCCATTTAAACACACACACACACACAGCTGTCTAAATTATGTCTACAAAATATGGAAATACTTCAACAGTTAATCTGGAAACAGAGATACGTTTTAGGGAAATTCAGTAGCGTTGGACTGCTGATAATTATAGGTATTTGAATAATTGTTTAGTCTTCAAAATGGCAGAATATCTTGGACCCAAACGTCTTGAAATTGCAACTGTAGCTTCTTGCAATATCGTGTTAACATAGAAATCGAAACAGTGTCTCCCTCCTGTACATCTGCTCATTGTAGCTCCTGTAAATCATCATGTAGTGTCATAATTGGCACAAATGCCCGAGGTGACATGACTTCCGATTCCAGCAGGAATCAACAAGCAGAGAGGTAAGCAACAGGAGGCGACACGGAGCGCTGCAACAGCAGAACGAGATGGGCAAAAGCAAAAAACCCTACTGTATCCATTCAACATGCATTTGATTGTAATGCATTCTGAATGTGCTCAGATATAGATACCGACAGGGATTTCCAACAGGGAACAGGGTGCAGGTACAAACACATTTCAGGCTATTCCTTATCGCGACATCAAATCCCATGAAAAACACGCTATTTCAGCGACAGACAGACAGACTAATCCTCCACACACCTCCCCGTATAAGCCCGCGCTGCTCTGTTTCCAAGTCGACACCCAGCACACGACACATTCAACCACACTGGTGACATTTTGTTGCAGGAGACGCACCTGACGCGCGCGCCTGGGAACGACGCTTCACGCGTTAAAATGGAGCTAAAAGAGCTTCAAGCCTGCAGAGCAATGGAGGCCAATTAGTAAGCATGCATCATCTCTATCTCCCTCTCTCTCTCTTTCTCTCTGTTAGTGTTTTCTGCGTGTGTGCGCGCAATGTAATAATAACAAACGCGCCCTCCCTCCACGTACGCGCTCCCACAGGAGGCATGTTTCCACACCATCGCTGTCACGTGCAAAGCAGATTTAAAAAATCCAATTAGATTTACCTGGCTGCGGTCTTCTTCTTCTTCTTCTCTCGCTTATTTAAATGGTTCTCTCCGTTGATCTGCATTTCATTTCAGGTCGCCCATCTTCGCAGCTCGATGGATGGAGAGAGAGAGATGGAGAGAGAGATGGAGGAGGAAGAGGAAGCCTTTGAAGTGAGGAAAATCTGGGTCCCTTGCTCGCGACCCAGCTGCGTGGTCTGGATTTATGGCGTTTCCAAGGCAGCGTCCGTCGACCTGACGAGCGTCAAGCTCGCAGCCTGCAGCAAAGAAGCACAACGTCCGATTTGCGTTTCAAAATAAAAGTCTACATTAAAGTTACCCAACAAGTGTCAAACAATCAGAAATGGGAACATATTCTTTAAACCAGATGGTTGAAACATTACATACAAGTTTGTTCGGTCTGTTCTCTTGTTTTTATCCTTAGTATGTCTCATGAATTGTGTAGTCATTGTACGTATTTATTCTGCCTGTATCTATAATATTTGAGTTATTGTGGATTTTTTACTTATTTAATATTCTTTACTGTTGTATTACTTATTTATAATACTATGTCTCTTGTTTGCACTATATTATATGCTGCTGTAATCCTGTAAATGTCCCCGCAGTGGGACTATTATAGGATTACATTATCTTATCTTAAAAGCATAACCAGGGTAGGTAGACAGACAGAGGTAGCTTATCTTCAGATATATACATATATATATATACACACATCCGTTACATATTATCAGTATTGTCTCTGCCAAATTAACACACACCAGAAATATAACTTTTATATAAATACATTTAATCTATAATAAGATGTCCCTCCTCCACCATGGCCTAAATCGTACTCTTTGTGCACTACAATAAAACATCTTTATTTGCAAGAGACACATGTCCATTTTAAACAGGAAGTAAAACTAAGAATCGCTCACATTTGTAGAATGAACTGTTGAAAGTTCTACTTCTTACATACTTGCATTTATGGTTAAAATATGCAGCTGACTTAAGCCTATATTTCAATGTTGTGTTTTGGTTATATTGCAAATAATACACACCCAGGTGACAGTTTATCAGGTGCAATTAATTAAGCATGTGATTGCCCATTAAATAGGGAGACTATGACAATAATTAACGGTTAAATTACTAACTTAAATAGACAAATAACGGACGATAAGTTTATACAAAACTACAGTAGCTTTAGGTCACAAGCTTTCGTTTTAAAACAACGTTTAACTAACTTAATTTCTCACCTTTTGCAGGTAAATGTTTGTTTCTTTCAGGCGACATTTTGGACGAAATGAGGTGTGAACAGATTTCTTTGTAGCTCACAGACCGCTACTACAGGGACTATCCTCTCCAAATAATCACATTACTGACATTGTGCACGTAAATACTGATGCACAATTGTTTAATAGTGAGATAATAATTCAGTTTGGACTTTATGTTGAACGATAAACAGCTTAACCGTTGGTATTTCTGGTGGTACCTCGCGCTAGCTTGACGCCGCTCAAACGAACCAGCGAGATGCAGCAAATCGGTGAAACCGCGCATGCGCGGCCGAAGCTAGGCGACTATTTCCGGAGATAGCCGAGGCCACCGCCCACTCCACCGAGCAGCATGTGCGAGCAGGCGGAGGGTTTTGAGACGCTGCCAGCCTGTCGTGATGCGGCTGCTACGTGTAAAACGGGTGTGTGGATGAGAAGCTCATTTCACTTTAATTATTAAACGAACAAATAACATTAACTGCAGATAAACAAGTTCATTGCACTGGCGTCATTCGACCGTTAATGATTATGTTAAATAGACACGATAACGCGATAAAACAAGGTTTTCTCCGATATATATGGACACATTAAATATAGTGTGTGATCTTAAAGGTGCATTTAAAGACACTCAATCTATTTTGAACAAACTATGATTAAGAAATGTCAAACCATAAATAACATTACACTTGAAGAGACATATTGCAAATATGTCGACATAAACGCAATACTCACTTTTCTGAAGTATTGCAGCTGCATCATTTATTTTGCGTTACCAACATGCTAATTTAAAGAAAGTCTAGCCTATGGACTGTAGTTTACAGTAAATACAGTGGTTTCTGACGCGGATCAAGGCCCATCTTTCACACCTATTTACCCCAACAAGCTAGATAACCCCACGACATATCAACAACGTGTTAGTCTGTAAACATATCGGGGATAATTATTATTTTAGTAAGACCAGTGCTGTGCAGAAACCATAGTTTACCTCCTGCCGTTTCCCAGCTCCACCACTCAGCGGCGCTGTTGCCTCGTGTTTGAAACGTTGAAATCTCCTCCGTCGCTGTCCGTGGTGCTGATTTGAGTGACGCCGCTGCAAACCAGAGACTTGGAAAGAAACGCTTTGCTTTTAAAATACAAGTTTTCATAGAAAGGCATAAAGAACAACAGACGAAGTACTGCAAGAAACGGTCACGCTGCGTTTCTTGTTATCTGCACTAGTACATTTAATAGTATAACTTTTTGGGCGTAAAGGCCTTTTAATATTTTGTCTTTGGACATTAAAATCCTTGGTACTACGAGGAACTTTCATTTTGTGTAGATTGGGGCGGTCCCTGTGGACTAAAGTGGTAGTGTCTCTGAGCACCAGACTCCCTTTAGAAAACCTCTCATTTTACTGCAGCAGGGTCTGACAGTCTGACAGTCTGCCCCTCTCAGTCCTGGTTCTCCTGTGCCTCCCTTCCCTCCAGCGGGTCCAGCAATACGTCCTGGGTGTCCAGCACCGTGGTGTCGGTGTTGACTCCCAGAGAGGAGAAGCTCTGCTCCTGGAGGAGGAGGAGGAGGAGGAGACGCTGCTGCTGCTGCCGGGAGCTGAGCTCTCCTCCTCCCTCGGGAGCTCTGACTGCAGGTCGAAGGCTGGAGGTGAAGCCGGATCTGGGTCTGTCCACGGTGGACCGGTCTCTGCTGGAGGATCTGGGTCTGTCCACGGTGGACCGGTCTCTGCTGGAGGATCTGGGTCTGTCCACGGTGGACCGGTCTCTGCTGGAGGATCTGGGTCTGTCCACGGTGGGCCGGTCTCTGCTGGAGGATCTGGGTCTGTCCACGGTGGGCCGGTCTCTGCTGGAGGATCTGGGTCTGTCCACGGTGGGCCGGTCTCTGCTGGAGGATCTGGGTCTGTCCACGGTGGGCCGTTCTCTGCTGGAGGATCTGGGTCTGTCCACGGTGGGCCGGTCTCTGCTGGAGGATCTGGGTCTGTCCACGGTGGGCCGGTCTCTGCTGGAGGATCTGGGTCTGTCCACGGTGGACCGGTCTCTGCTGGAGGATCTGGGTCTGTCCACAGTGGGCCGGTCTCTGCTGGAGGATCTGGGTCTCTGAGCTGAAGGAGTTTCTGGAGAACCTGCATGAGTTCATCTGGTTTCACCAGCCGGTGGCTCCGATGAAGAGCATTAAGAATAACAATGTAGAAATAAACCATCGTTTGTTGTTTTTTATAGTAAGTTCAGAAAGACAGTTTGGAGACTTCAGCAAGAAAAGGTTTATAGCAAAAAAATAATAAAAATATCTGTTTTTAATGTACAAATAAGACAGTTGTCCACACATTAGAATAATATTTTAATCAATAAATAGCAGCATCACACAGAAAAAATAAAATACATTGTGTGGATGACGGCATAATCATTGTATAAACTCAAAATGTGTCATAGACAAACATTCACAATTAAAATGGTATAAAAAAACAAAAACAAACAAACAGCCACTGCATAACAGAAGAGGGTTCAACACGCAGAAAGAGAGCTAACCCACGAGCGCCGGATCAGACAAGAGCGAGAGAAACCGGACAGACCGGCCTGCAGACGAGCAGAGAAGGGGTGCCGACACCTTCGGGGGGCGTTCAAGAGTTCAAACGTTTGACGAAGAAGAAGTCGGGTTTGCCAA
Source organism: Ophthalmolycus amberensis (assembly GCA_024529925.1). Classification (NCBI taxonomy): domain Eukaryota; kingdom Metazoa; phylum Chordata; class Actinopteri; order Perciformes; family Zoarcidae; genus Ophthalmolycus; species Ophthalmolycus amberensis. Next base: position 478,078 of record JAFEUB010001409.1, read on the forward strand.
ACTCTTGACCAACCTGCAGCTCAGGCGAGTCTCAGAGCCGTGTAGTGACAGAGTCACAAAACTATGGAATTGTCTACCCAAGGCTTAAAGAAATGCATTTTTAAAACGACAATAAAATGTATTTATTCAGCACCTTTAACTAACTGCCCCTCTTCCTTTGTTTCAAACTTCTACACGTTCTATTATTACTCCCTTTGTTTTATTGCTTGGTTTTTATCGTGCAGTATTTGGGTCGAGCAGCCTTGTCCCCAAACTGAAGTGTTCCTTCACTTTGTTACTCCCCCCCCCTCCTGTATGAAAGGTGCTACATAAATAAAGTTTATTACTGTTATTATTATTTCCCTTTAAGCTTGTGCATGAAACATCTCCCTCATAGAGTTAGAACATTTTCAAATACACTATAATCATTGTATGAAGCAGCTCTTGCACAACAGAATGTCTGCAGAAGTCCTGAAGAAGGGAATAAAAGCCCAAATCAGAGCTCCTCAAACGTATTAATACTAAACTCTGTCAATAGACGGCTCCGACTATTTCTATACACACCAGACCCGGATCCAATCACCGGCTGAAATCCCTCCAGATACTTTCTCAGAGTGATTTCTTTCACCTTTTCTGGGACCGCGAGCCGGACAGGTTTGGCATCTGCAGCGACGACCCCGATTCAATCCATCGAGCCAGACACGATCGATTAAAAAAACCTCAGAAATGTTACTGAATCAATCTCAGAGAGCAGTTTGAGCCGGGCCTGGGGCACACACTGGTACACGGGGAACACATCACATTGGGACGTACTGAGTCGACTGGCCTCACACCTGGATGGATCAAACTCCACCCACTCTTCCCCATTCTGTTCTCCCTGCTCTTGTTTGTGTTGGTATTGTTGGTATTTTGAAGATGAAAATGCCTGCGGGAATCGCAAGCTGTTTGCAATGTGTGTTTGTTCGTCGATTGCTTCTTTCTTCCCTTCCTGCGCTTTATTCAGTATTAAAGACAGAACAAAAACAAACAAAATGAACTTGAGTGAGGCAGCGAGGACCTTTTGAACATCACTTCAAACATGCACGGTATTTGCAGGCCAGACGTCTGTTGCTGGCCGGCCCACGTTAGCTCATGTCGACCTCGTGGAGAGGAACGTGGTGCGACTCACCACCTGTGTTCGTCTGCAGCACACAAGTGGTGGAGAAAGGACTCAGAGATGCACAGAATAGAAAGACGTTTCATTCTAATTGTATGCAGAGGTGACTGCAAAAAACCTCCGGCTCTGGACTGCAGGCTTTGATCTTTTCTCTTTGACCATGGAGAGGGGGATTATGGGTAAAAAACAAAAAGGGGGGGTTACATTCAGGTTTTTGTAATTTTTTGGCTGTCCTAAGGGTGAACGGAGTTTTACCAAAAGGAAATATTGATCACTGGGGAAAGTGACTTCTACTTTGACAAGGTGAACGGTGTTAATCATAATCGATATCTTTTTGCATTTAAAGGGGCACTCCACATATTAAGTATTACACTTCCATAAGATTAAGGGACTAACATTAGAGAGATTAAACAAAGATTGGTCAGAATTGAAGCAGCTGAGGCTGAGATATCCTGACTTTGAGTCTCAATCTCTGAAACACTACAAGTCCCATAATGCACCTCAACCGTCCGCCTCCTAAATGCTCACATCTATCAAACTTCAGATCTCCAGCTTTAAAAAAGCCCCGCAGATATGACCCGGGTTCTAGATGAATCCCATTGGAATATAATAGGGTTCTCTTTAGAACGACTTTGGTGGGTTCTAGATGAAACCCTTGGAATTAAAAAGGGGTCACAGTAGAACCCTGTGGGTTCTTGTTGGCACCCTGAGAAGGTGGAAAGATTTGTCTGGAACCATTACACCATAAAAGGGTTCTCTGTAGAACCTCTCACATGGGGTTCTGGGTA
>JAFEUB010001409.1:485000-545000 GCA_024529925.1 Ophthalmolycus amberensis
GCCACCTCCGAGCTGGGGATGATGCTCAGGCTGTCTGGCGAGGAGATGCTGCGCAGTATGCTGGACTCCGCTCCTTTCAGGCAGCTCAAGGTGTTTCGTCTGCTCTGAGGAGGCGGCGGCTTCAGCTCTGTGGGAGAGGCCAGAGCGGTCAAGAAGCTACACCACCAAGGACAGTGGTTTGTGGATGAACAAATGTTATTTCCACAATATAAGAAAAACAGCAAATCTGCTTCTGAGCGGTTTCATTTGGGGATTTCTGAGGGCACATCAGAGTTAGAAAAACTACAATAAACAGCTGTTTTCATCCTCCGTTCTACATAAGTACAATATATTGCTGATGAAATAAACCACATTTCCACTGCACAAAGCCTGCTCTTTTCCCTACCTTGTGAATCTGAAGGAGCAAGTGTGGTGATCTGAGGAATCTGGAAGGTGCCGGGTGGAATCTGCAATGTGTTCGTCATTGCTGGAGTGTGCAAAGGCTGCTGGGACGAACTCTTTGCCTCGCACAGGAAGACAGTGGCCTGCCTCTGGAGCACCTGGCGAGGGAGAGAGGGAGAGAGGGAGAGAGGGAGAGAGGGAGAGAGGGAGAATGAAGAAAGAACGAGGGAGAGGATCGTGAAGGAAGGACATATTGTACGACTACCTGTATGGTGAGGCCGTACGTCACCACCATGATGACCAGCGGGATGAAGAAGGCCACGAACGAGCCGATCAGCATGAAGCGCTCCTCGTTGAGGACGCAGCTGCCGTTGACGAAGACCTTGTCCTCGTTGTGGAGGCCGATCACGGGGATCGGCATCGACACGCCTGGAGACAGCAAGCGGGTCAAAGGGAATAGATGTCGTTCATTTCTAGGATTAACAATATGTAATATGGTATAAGGGAAAATGAAATAGCATAATGAAGTGTGAGACTGTCTCAGTGGGTCATGGATGTCATAGTTGCCGTGGTGGACGTTGACCGAGGTGAGAGCCGGCCTTTTCGGGGGCCGAGCTGATTTTCTGGCCGGTGATAAAAACGCTGACTAATGGTTTCAAAAGAGCTTTTCTAAAGTGTTTGCAGACCTGGGATCTGTGGCCACCGATCGTTCGCTGCCGTAATTGATTTTAGTCCACGGCACATCATTCTCTCCTGCACAGCTGGGGACCGGGTTAGGAGCAGTGGCAGCTCCCTTTAATGAGATCGCTGACAGTCGACCACACAGAAGTCGCCCGGGACGCAGAGTCTGTGAGCGGATCTCAGATCTGAGGATGTCTAAATAACATCTGATGTGCAAATCATTCTAATGAGGTTCAGTGGTCTTCTTCCCTCTTTGTTTACTCCTTTCCTTCTTGTTTCCTTCCTTCTCTTCCTGTTTCCTTCTTCCCTATTTGTTTACTCCATGTCCCTCTTGTTTCCTGTCCTCCTTTCTTGTTTCATTCCCTCCTTTCATGTTTCCTTCACTCCCTCCTTGTTTCCATGCCACACTTCTTGTTTCATTCTTTTCCTCTGTGTTTGCTTCTCTCCCTCCTTGCTTCCTTCCGTCCCTCCTTCTTTCCATCTGGCACTCCTTCTTATTGCCTTTCTTTCTTCCCTCCATCCTTGTTTCCTTTTCTTCTTCCTTGTTTCCTTCCCTCCCTCATTACTCCCTTCTTCCCTCTTTGTTTGCTCCGACCTCCTTGTTTCCTTCCCTCTCTCATTGTTTCCTTCTTCCCTCTTTTTTAATTCCCTCCATCTTTGTTTCCTTCTGTCCTTCCTTTTGTCCCGACTTGTTTCCTTTTATCCCTCCGTTCTTCCTTCCCGTCATCCTTGTTTCCTTTCCTCCTTCCTTGTTTCCTTCCCTCCCTCATTGTTTCCTTCTTCCCTCCTTGTTTACTCCCCCCTCCTTGTTTTTTGTTGTTGTATCTGAATCAGTTCAATTGAATCGCTACATTAGTAGCATCATATTAGCTTGCTCAACATGATAGAATGCGAGACATAAAATAAGTGTTTCCAGGAAGAAACGGGGGATTTCTTTAATTCAAAAGCAGCCGGTTGTGAAGGAGGAAGAGGGAGCAGAAAGGACGTGAAGCTCTTCCTGGTTTCTGGAGCTGTCAATCAACCTCCATCCGTTTTACAGCAAAACAACTTTGGAGTAAACCTACCGGTACTCTACTTTGTTGTTTTTGGCTGAATCCAAAGTGTCTTTTCTTCTTGCCTCCCTGCTCACAGTTCTGCACTGATAACACCGAGACGCGTATTAAACGTGGTCAACAGAGTCAATGGGATCTTGAGGAGAGATAGTCGTTGTAAATATTTGTTTAAAGCTGCGAGGAAATTGATAATTTAGCCGTTGCATACAGATTATTAGAGGGGAGGGGAGTTGAGGAAGGGGGGGGGGTGCATTCTTTAAGGGGAGGGTAGTCGGACTTCCTTAAAAGGTCAGATGTGCAGCATTTAGGGGATCTTTTAGTACGTTTTCTGCAGTGAATCTGAAAATAAGAATCTGCAATGCCCTGTTCCTACAGACAAAGCATAATTCAAAATGATACTTCATGTTCTAAGCCCTTATACTATCTAAACAATCTTTACTACTGATTTATGGCTAAATCAACTTCACACACACACTTTTAAATGTCACCCCAAAGAGGAAGCTGTTGCATGTGTGTTGCTACTTTAGTTGAAAGCAGCAACACACAGCTCGACACTACGAAGGGAACAAAGATGCAGTAAGTCTCTTCATGATGTATTAATACTTTACAGCACATCTTGTGTGTGGAAACGATTCCTTGCTAATCCCTCAGCACTGATCCCTGTGAGCCCTCTCACACATTGAGGGGGTAGAGGAAGCGCCAGCAGGAATATCGTGATTTCTTACGATTGCAAAAGCAGTGAGTGAGTGAGTGAGTGAGTGAGTGAGTGAGTGAGTGAGTGCTGTTGTATCTGCAGGAGTCAATCTTCTCCTTCTGTCAATGCTGCCTTCGAGAAGCAGTCTCTCAATGTAAAACCTCTAAACACCAGCTAGTACACCTGCTGTCACCAGTTGGAGAGCTTTCGGAGTAGCACAGCTGACGGGTGTTATGCTGATTGTCAGTGTATTTATTCTCACAGTAACCAGTAAGATTCCAGCTACGACACGCTGACTGAAGTCTGGATTGAAGGAAATGGAGGCCGCTTTTACCAAAACGTGTCAACGAGCTCTCACACAACCCTACGTCTGGTTTATCCAGTCGGATGACCAGAACTTCCCAAACTCGTGCATCTAAAGACGTATTATTAGAAACAGCTCGCTCGTGACTTCACTCCCAGGTCCGAGCCTCAGTCCACCCACTGCTAGCTAACCAGCCAGCTAACATTAGCATGAAAACATGGCGGCAGCATGGTGAATTTAGCCAGACGCTGAATGACTAAAATTCAACAACTTTCATCTACACACAGTGAAAGCACGTCGTTATTGTCAGATAATCAGTCATGAACACTGATAGATAAACATAATATTCAGTCCTCAGAAAGGAGAGAACAGGCTTGTGGCGGATATAACTGGACTTTTGGTTATTTTTCTCTCAACCAACACAAATGAGAATTAACTTTTGTCCTCGATTAACAACACCATTTCGAAAAATATCCACCTTAATGAGTCGTTTTAAAAATGTTCCCTTTTCAACAGAGACAAGTTTATTCTGAGTTTTTGAAATTGGTCATCAGACACACAGAGGGAGGTCTGAGAGGAAAGTTTTAAAAGTCATCTGATCCCTGAAGAACGCACTACTCTCCCCCCAGGACACACACACACACACACACACACACACACACACACTATATATATACACGCAGTCTATTATACAGATGAAAAGATTGCTTTAACGAGGGAGGGTTGGGAGGGATTTTGGAAACGGGAAGAAATTATAGTGAAGTAACTTTTTCTTCTTCGTGATGTGATCAAGAGTCCAGATTATTATGTAAACTAAGTTTTACAAGGTCAAGAGTGAAGTCTAAAGATCAAGAAAACGTGGACGAAGACGTCCTTAAAAGAGCAGTTTGGAGGATTCAGTAACATCTAGCTTGTCGGAGAACTACGGTGGCCTTCAGGGAACGTAAAAACGCAAAAGGCTGTCGCTAGAGCCAGTGTTTGGTTTGTCCATTCAGGGCTACTGTAGAAACACGGTGGCCTGCTCCCTGTGTAGATATGAAGAGCTGATTCTAAGGTAACAAAAACACAATGATTGACAGTTTCAGGATATTATACACTAATACACTATCTGTTTTAACATCCACTGTCTATATGTATGCAGTGCTGTCCTAGCTCGCGGCTATCGCTAATAGCAGTCATTCATTTCCAGACGACATAATTCATTCATTTGCATATCATTCGTCTTCGCAACCGATCGAGACGATTATGAAAAGTGCTGCCTTCACACCTCCGGGGATGGATCATCGGAGAAGTACGAGATGCAGATCAGCTGCACCTGTAAGGGGAAGCTGGGAGACGTTCCCCGTGTTCCAGAGAGGTCAGGAGGTGTGCTGGGTGGACCTGTGGAGAGAACTGCCAGGGGATCCCAAAAAACCCTCTCATTCAATTTATTAACAGCCATCAATCTGCAAAGTCTCTGTGTGGGCGTACAGCGGGTGGACAAATGAACAGGAACACTGCCTTCGCCCGTCAGTCAAGTTTCAGTTCACATCCATGTCGGTCCAAAATGACATCGCTTCAGTGTTTTGTCCTATTAGACGCCTGCGTGAAGTCGTCATAATTAGCGTTTTTGGTGTTTTGTTCGGCCGAACAGGAAGTCAGCGTCGCACTGGTTCCATCAACAAAAAGCAATGGAGGTAAATGGAATCAAGAGGCGCTAAAACCATTGAAGAACTACAGTTAATAAGTCAACACCAAGGAGACAAGGGACTGCATGGCTAGATACCAAAAGAGGTAAAATACTTTGTCTTGTGATTTGGGTGAACTGACCCTTTAAGCCTCCATCATGTCTGATGTAGAGTAAAAAGTGTTTGTCTCTTTAATTCAGTTGATTGGCTGCTTTTATGAGTTACCATATGTAAAGACAATAGTGACCATATACCACTTTAGGAGAAAAGCTCATCAGCATCCCCCAAAATCAATAGGCTTGCAAACCTGGCCTTTATTGAAACATACGCTGAAAGGTGTGTTCTGACCTATAGATATGGTCCACACGGCGGCGATCTTCATCATGGCTTTGGTTCTGGAGTTGAAGCGGCTGTGCTCGATGGGGTTGCGGATGGCGACGTACCGGTCCAGGGAGATGGCGCACAGGTGCATGATGGAGGCGGTGGAGAACAGCACGTCCAGGTAGATCCAGATCGGACACAGGGCGCTGGGGAGAGGCCAGGCGTAGTCTGGAGGACGGAGGAGGAGGACAAAGGAAAGGTGACGTTACATTGGCTGTGCTAGAAAGCAGTGATGTTCAATCCGTTCTGAGGGAATCAGAGTATGAAGCTGCAGCTCGACTAAACCTTCATTCATTAGACTTTACATGTCACAGCTCCCACGAGGAGTCAGGTTAAAGTGGTGGTTTGATTGCAGCATTTAGTTTAGAAGTATTACTCTTCATTATCACGATTAAGATCGTTAATACATGTGTTTGCATGGATTATTCTACAGCCGGAGAGAAAGAGGTTCAGATTAGATCGTTACTTTGTATACACAGCGTCTGGTTTGGATGATATATGTTTATAGATTATAGATGTGAAGGTTTGTGTGAAGTTAAGTGTTTTTTTTGTGATGTTTTGTGAAAAGGTTTTGGTGCATTCTGGGAATAAATAAGATAAAACTAATTTTAAAGATTATCAAGATAAAGATCGATCTGACAGATTAATTTTCACAACACTGCGCCCACACTGGAGGAAACGAGTCATTCATTATCATTAGAAGTGTGTTTAAACATGGGACAGAGTCAGTAAACGTTTTTCAACTGTCAACCAAGGACTGAATGTATAATTCAGAAGGTTTTACATTTATCATGCTGCGTTCTTCTGGAAATCTCGGGGCAACATTATACCGGCTTATTATCAGCATGTTTGATCAGAACTATTCAGAAAGAGATAAATATGCATGAACACCACTAGAAAACATAAATGTCACAATCTGAGTTGGTAAAGAGAAACCGTACTTTAAAGCTGCATTCTCTCTAATGTCCACCAGGGGGCGACTCCTCTGGTTGTATAGAAGTCTATGAGAAAATGACTCTACTTCTCTCTTGATTTATTACCTCAGTAAACATTGTAAACATGAGTTTATGGTCTCAATCTCTAGTTTCAAGTCTTCTTCAATACAGCATGATGTTCATTTAGCGTCTGAGACACACCAGGCTTCCAACTCACTCCAGTGTAAACCCAACCGAGTATAAAGAGTAAGAGAGTCTGCATAGAGCGAGGCGAGATCAAACAAACACAGGACTTTCACTCAGGACAGCGCTGTCCGTGTCCCGCGTGAAACCAAAAACGACGTTAACGACCGTAGTTTTCTTACGTTACATCAGGACTTTACACAAGTTAGTTACGTAACCAATGTAGTCACAAACGTACGAGTTTCAACCAAAACCACTTTTCCGAAAGCCTGACCAAGTTTTGTTTCGCAAGTAAACCTAAAAACTCGGGAGGGAGTAAAACGTTTACCTAACAGGACACGGAGGCCAACGTCAGATAAACTAGAGAGATCTTTACACACACCCCCCCCCCCCCCACACACACACAGAGAGGTCACAGGTCACAGCCGCTGACAGCGTGACTCCCTGTAGAGCTGGTGGCGAGTCAGCGTCTCGGCTCGCTGCTCTGCAGGTGAAACAAGTTCGGGTCACCGGGGGAATAAAATCAGCCTCAATCATCAGCAGCTGATGTAACTACCAGCAATGCAACAGGGAGCGTTTCAGCAGAGGATTAAGTGAACGGGTTAACCTTTGCTGGTGTGAATTAATTAGCTGCTGAGTTGGCTAAAATGATATCAAGGCAATATTTTACCCACCAGCAGGAAAGAAACACTGGGGAAGAGAAGACGTGTCTGGAGGAGTAAATACTCAAGTAAAATCACCCAAAATAAGATCAATGCATCTGTAGCGAGTGTCCCAGGCTCATACAGTGGGGGGGGGGGGGGGGGGGGGGGGATATTTTGCTGCTGTGTCAGCTCTCTGAAGACGGCACACACTGCAAAGTCCGACTCTCTGGGTCTTTCCGTGCCCGAAGCTTAGTTATGCCAAGAATCTTTACGGCCCCCCACACACACACACGCGCGCACGCGCACACACACACACACACACACACACACACACACACACACACACACACACACACACACTCTCTCTGGTAAATACGTGGTAGAGACCGCTACAGCTACAGTCTATTCATTCATTTGTTCACAATGAAAATATTGCACAATTTGTAGCTGTTTAATTTCAATATCAGGGAAATTCTTCATTCTTGACCTCTTTTCTAATTCGTCAATATACGTAAACAAATACTGCAAGTTTGAGGAAAGTATGAGAGCTTGTGTTGTCGTCTCCCCGACCCTAAACAAAAGCAATATCCTCTTCCTGTCTTGGCTGACGCAGTCGTGTTTGTGCTGTAAATGGCGCCTTCATTTCCCCGGCACACCGTACCCGACGGCAGACAGAAGTAGTGAAAGCGAGGCCTGTCGGGAACCCATCTAAACCACGATTGAGTGATTATTCCAGAACCATTACATTGTGAAACCAACATACTACGTAATGATGAGCTGAAGCAGAGAGAACTTGCCTGTTGCCACTTTAATAAATGAGTCCGCGCTGCTCTGTCACGTGTTCGAGGGTGAAGTGGCAGAAAGCCATCGACCTGAGCGACGTGCAATTTACTGGCCGGTCCTCTCAGCGTACTTCATATTACAGTCCGTCTCACTTCTCTTTCCAATTCATTAAAGCACAGATGACACATCTCATAACAATCCGCCGTCTGTGGGAAGAGGTCCGGCATCAGTGTGTGTGTGTGTGTGTGTGTGTGTGTACATGTGTGTTTTATCAGAGCGATAACTTTGATTGAGTTGGCCCTGCAGGTCGTATACTTTGAGGCGGTGTGTTCCTCTGTGTGTGTTTTAGTGTGTGTGTGTGTGTGTGTGATCTCCTCCCGTCCTAATTGAGTCTAGAAGATCTCATCTTCCTCTCTGCTGCGTCTCGTTCCGTCTCATTTCATCACCTCGTATCGCTCCTGTCTCCTGAAGTTATTCCTGCGTATTAACATGTCTCAGATATACTGTTTACTTTATGGTGGTGATTTGAGGTGCGATATATTCTGTCGTGCCATTCTTTGTTGATGTGCCTCGCTTCATATATTATCAGTGTTTAATTACCGCTGTTGTTGTTTTATCGCCCCGCAAAGCTGAATGAATCTAAATGACATGTTGCCTTGTTCGTCTTCCTTCACGGACACATTTTGAATCAATGGAAGACGTGAGATTTGTGCCGAATAACACGAACGGATATGGAAAGTTAAGACATTATCTTTGTGGAAAAAGTTTGTACGGAAGTTCAAACTGCATTTCTGCCACCGCAGTCATCATCGCCTCACCTACAATCTCGCCATAAACGAAGGGCTCTTTCTGTTTTGTAACGACGTGCGTCACAAAACGAAGCCTCAGTTGCCGCGTCGGCCTTCTTTCAGTTTGGTGAACAGAGGTTGTGGTCTTGTATGTGTTCGTTTCAGAAATTGACAGCTGATTGGCAATTCATCATTTAGAGAGGGGGGGGGGGGGCGGGAGGTCTGTGAATTTGATCGGGGAGGAATTTAAACAGGTTTAAAAAGTGATTTCCTGTTACGTTCATCATCTTTTAACCTTTAGCGAGACACTCGGAAACGGGCAGCGAGCTACTTGATGGAGACCCGTGTTGTAGAGCGACAAGACGGCGAAGTGAGGTTTGTCTTCTGCAGGACTTTCCTCCCACTCTCGCAGACATTTTCAACCATTTACAGGCAGCGCAGGACAGAGCGAGGTGGCGTGGACGAGGTCGTTGAATGCAGGACGGCTGGAAATGTGACATCTGCAACGACAAGGACGAGCGTGATCTGCTCAAGATGATTAGAATAATGCTTTCCCGTCCAAACATTTACCTCATTGTTTTATGCTGGGACGTTATAAACAGTGTGTGTGTGTGTGTGTGTGTGTGTGTGTGTGTGTGTGTGTGTGTGTGTAGAGAGATAAAGTCGCTAAATTACAATCCACATCATCTTTTATCATGATTGCCATCATCATCATAATCACTATAAAGTTAAATGGTATAAGAACATTCTGTGTGTGTGTGTGTGTGTGTGTGTGTGTGTGTGGTCCATCACTCAGCCAGCCGTGGGGATCAATGCAGTCGAGCACCAGTCTGATGGATAACACTGCAAGTCTATAGATCCAGGCTCTGTGGGATGTGTGTATGCAAGGGGAAAGGTGCTCTTTTGTGGGTCTGTCCAGTGTCTGTCCGTCCGTCTGCCTGCCTGTCTGTCTGCCTGCCTGCCTGCCTGCCTGTCTGCCTGTCTGCCTGTCTGCCTGTCTGTCTGCCTGTCTGCCTGTCTGTCTGCCTGCCTGCCTGTCTGCCTGTCTGCCTGTCTGCCTGTCTGTCTGCCTGTCTGCCTGCCTGTCTGCCTGTCTGCCTGTCTGCCTGTCTGTCTGCCTGTCTGTCTGCCTGTCTGCCTGCCTGCCTGCCTGTCTGCCTGTCTGCCTGTCTGCCTGTCTGTCTGCCTGCCTCGGCTTTCATGTGTGCATCCGTCTGTAAAACAGAGAAGAAACGATTATTGTTGGTGTTTGTGTGGAACATTGATTACCGCGGTGGGCAATCAGCGGCAGCAGCTCCAGACAACAGATGAGACACAGAGCGAGCGCCCGAGTGTGTCCATTGACCGTACGCGGCCCATTAAGCACTAATCAACCTTCGCCGTCCTGCTTTGTATTCCTGAGGGAGTCCAGCGACGAAGCAGAGACATTAACATCGTACGTTTGGTCAAGTCGTGCCGAGGATACGAAAGAGCCGCCGGGGCGAACATGAGACGGATGAAGATGTTTGATGAAGGTTTGTGCAGATCCACGGAGACTTCCATGAATCTGGGGGACTCGCAAGAGACATCCTGACTTGTTAATCACTTGTATAGGTCAACGTAGAGACTCTGGTAACGATCTGTCAATCACAGTAAGTCCCGCCCTGAAGCATCCCCTGCTTTATGGTCTGTGTGACTCTAAATGGACCATAATGTACTAAATGAACATCATGCTGTATTGAAGAAGACTTGAAACTAGAGATTGAGACCATAAACTCATGTTTACAATGTTTACTGAGGTAATAAATCAAGAGAGAAGTAGAGTCATTTTCAGATATTCAGACAGACAGGTAAAGGTAGGTGGGTGGGTAAAATACGTCAGTGTTGGGAAGCTTAAAAAGATGAAAAACAGTCCAAATACATGGAAATCCTAACAGGTGTAACCTGCACAAAACTCCCCAAATTGAATCCATTTTGGGCCTGTCAAGATAAAAAGCTGTTGACCTTTTCTGAATCTGTCCATCGTTGCAGTCGCATCGGTACACCGGCACATATGCGATCGCTATTTGCACCCAAACTCAAGTTAATTCATAAAAGTTTTCTCAGACACAAAATGACCACATGTGACACCGGCTGATAACCGAGGCGACGTCTCACATCAACGTCTCCGCCAGACGCACAGACATCAATCACAATCACAAATCATTTAGCGCCGACCGAGCCTGAGCAGCTTTTTTTTTTCAAATCTGTTGGCCCGTCACGATAAACGCTACGTCAACATATTCATATTTGGCTGTCACTGCTGTCATCTGACTAGATTAGTCTACGCTCTGTGTGCTGCAGTTCCAAAGAGATGCTGGATCTAATGACACATGAGATGATTGGTGGCTGAAAATCAACAATATTTCTCACATCTATAACAAAACCTAGCAGTTAAAGCAGGTGCAGAAGATGTCCAACTATCAGCTCCTCAGACCTATGCTGAAATGTTACAGGAAGACAGCCTCTCCTTAATCAAATATTTTTACTCAACATTGGAAAAGAAATTCAATAGGCAGCCTCCCCGACATCCTATTAGGCTAATGTGGGCGTTCATGCTGAATCCTGGCAGGGATACTGTAAGGAGGAACAGCAGTTGATCGTGGGTATGATATCGCAATTATCAAGTTGGCATCCTCCGGCTCTGGAATCACTCGCAGTATAACAGCGAGCAACGTCTCAGAGAAGTAATAATTTCAACAATGGCACTGAAAAATGTTTTGAAATAACGACAGGACGCATGTCACAGTGAGGTGCAGCTGGTGAGTGGGCGGGTGCTCGAGATCAGAGGTAGAAGAATGTTTAAGTAATGGGGATTTATAAGTATGTATGATTACAGTAAAAAGACATATTTCTGTAGACATTAAACCGGGATTATCCAGAGAAATGTGGGACTGTGAGCAAGAAAAAGATAAAGGTTTACAAGGAGCAACAACGTTATCTGTTATGAAGCTTTCTGTCTGTTGCTTGCTGCATGTGTATAAGTCTGCTTTGTGTGTCATAAAATCTCACCATAGAGGATGTTGATGAGGGAGACCGGCATGACCAGGATGCCCACGAGCATGTCCGCCACGGCCAGCGACCTCAGGAAGAAGTTGGTGGCGTTCTGGAGCTTCTTCTCCAGCGACACTGCCAGGATCACCAGGATGTTGCCACCGATCGTCAGCGCGATGATGACCAGTATGAGCAGCGCCGGCCAGTTTTTATCCTTCATCACCAGGGCGGTGACAGACTCCTGGGTGAAATTGTCCACGCCTGCGCTCATGGCTGCCGCGCCTCCGCCGCTGCCTCCAAACCCTATCTCCCATGGCAGGGTTTGGTTGAGGTCCAGGGGGTTCATGCTTGGCCAAGCCATCCGACCACCAACCTCCAGGGAAGAAGTGGTGGTGCTGAACCCGCCAAGAGGTGCCCTTTCTGGGCCGCCCATCCCAAAGAGAGAACCTTAACCTGTAGGAAGTTTACAAGGGGAAGGCCTCCCCTGGTTTGTACTCACCTTCCTCACCAGCAGAGGGAAGAAGAAGGTGGAGAGAGACACGCGGTCTGCATTGATTCAACGTTATTTGAAGAGTTTTGAAGTGGGTCTTCCAAAATGAATTCTCAACAGCATTACACCATTAGGAAGGATCTGGGGGATGGGGTAAAATCAGGGACAAAGCAACTTTGGGATGGGGAGTGACAGGGAAGAGGGGAGAGGGGATTGGAAGATCCCAGCTACAAGTGTGTTTTTTAGTTTGTATTGTATTCCAGTGAAGTCTTGCTGGCTGCAAACAGCCTCAAATTGTTCCCTGAGCTTTGAATCTCCCATTTCCTGCCAATAAATCATTGGCAAGGTGTTCTCAAAGTGTTGGCCGAGCCAAATTGTCCCGCGTTGCTTTGTGGTGGATCAGTCACATCCACCTCTTGATGGAACTGAGAGTTTGAGGATTTCTAATTTGGATCTGAAAATTGGTTTACACATATCCAAAGCTGCTGTCTGCTCCAGCAGCCAGACCTCTACTGATTCGTCTGCAGATGAGTCTCTATCAGTTTTGATGTGTTCAGCTGTAAATCTTTCTGCTGTGGTCGATTATGTCCAAGGTGTTGCAAGTTTCTTCTTTCAGGTCAGACTTGATGATCAGGCTGATCTGTGAAGGAACCAACAAAAGAATGACCATTAATCAATCAAATCTGTCTCTCTTGCATCTTCCGTATTGTTTTAACATCCGCTGGTCCGTCTTTTCAAACCTTTCTTATTTACATTTACCAAATAAGGTAAATAGAAATATAGATTTCCAAAATAGTTCTTCTTGAAGGGTTGAGGTTCTACTCAGAACCATTTGCTTCTGAAGAACCCCTTTGTTAAAAGATCCTCCCAGCCCCCCAAAAAAACCCCAAAACTGTGATTGTGAATCATGATTGTTGTGGATTGCGCTGCACCACACCAGCCTCCTTTGATGGGATCCAGATGAAACTATTGGAATATGAAAGGGTTCTCAGTAGAAGCCCCTGGGTGGGTTCAAGATGAAAGCCTTGGGATATAAAAGGGGTTCTCGGTAAAACCCCCAAGTGTGTTCTTGATGAAACCCCTGGAATATAAAAAGGTTCTCAAAAGAACCAAAGGATTCTCGGTAGAGCCCCCTTAGTGTGTTTTTGGTGAAACCCTTGGTATATAAAAGGATTCTCAGTAGAACCCCTTAAGTTGATTCTTGTCAGCACCCTTAACAGGTGATATGATCACGGACAGAACCTCCCGAGAGGGTTCCAGGACGAACTCTTACACCATAGAACAGTTCTCTGAAGAACCTTTCCCAGGGGGTTCTGGGTGGAACCTTTCACAGATTGTTTTAAGTACATCCTGTTATGTTGGGTTCTGGACAGAACCCTTTGAAAGGGTCCTTTATTGTTCTAGTATTTGTTAGAGTGCATTACCTCATTCTTTTAAGTCATTCCTTACATGTTTCCATCCTTCCTTTGTTTCTTATTTGGATCTTTTCACACGTTTATTGTGTTTTCTATTCTGTCCTTCTCCCTAACCTCTTGTTTTGATTCTTCCCTTCCTGTTTCACCCCCCCCCCCCCCCCCCCCCCCTCCAGCCACCCATCACATCTCGCTCTATCCTTCTTTGCTTCCTTCTTCCACACAGCGGTTCCTGCTTTACAAGACTAACTTATGATATTGTCTGTCACTCCTACTAAAAGTTAGGAAGAGAATGATGTAATTTAAAACAAACCGATGGTGATTAAACGAAACAGAAGCATGGATGTTTACACCCTCACATTGCAGAGTGTGTGTGTGTGTGTGTGTGTGTGCGTGTGTGAGCAAAAGTACTGGCTGTCCTCTCTATTTACCCTTCGCTCTCAGCGGGTTAGTGATTTAGCGCCTCATAAATGTCTACAAGGACATGTGGAGGGGTCTGAGTAAACTGTGTGTGTGTGTGTGTGTGTGTGTGTGTGTGTGTGTGTGCGTCTTTGCATGTAAGAAATAGCGAGACAGAGCGTGAAGGTCTGTGAAAATCAATGAGACAGTTTTTAAGAATGTGTGGGCATGTGTTTAAGAATGAAAAGGGAACGCGTTTTCTTTCTCTTCCGTGTCCATATGTATGTGTGTGTGTGTGTGTGTGTGTGTGTGTGTTGCATGTTTTACTCATTGAATGATTTTCAGTCTGCGTGTTAACATTTGTTTTGTTTCATGTGAATCTATTGTATATGAATGTGTGTTGTCTTTGTCTTGAGTAAATGACTGCATTCATTGTCCAGGTGTGATTGTGTGCAAACATAATCAATAATTCAGATTATTCACGTGTGTGTGTGTGTGTGGGCAGATGCATTGTGAGTCATCATACCTAAAGGACAACAACATAAACGTTTGCAGCCTCTTCCGAAACGACCCGTAGAACCTTTGCAAAAACGAGTCACGTGACTGTTTTCTGACCTACGAGCTCTCCGGTTAAAGGAGCAGTTTGACATTTTGGAAGAAATTCACGATCTCACCGAGATGCGGAGACCTCAGCGTGATGTCACCGTGACCAGCTGCTGTTTGTGAGGAATTAGTTTCAGCACATATTGTGGCCATCTGTGGTTCATCTTGTTCTCTTCAAGTTCTTCACTTATTTATATTGTTCATCACGTGGGAAGATGGTCGGGAGACTCTTTGCATTGTGATGTAGAGGTAAAAAAACAACTGCTTTCCTCTGCCGTCTGCTCATTTACACAACAGACGTCACATTATCCAAACCGTACAGGACTACAACACAAACCCAAAGGAGTTTAACTCAGCGTTCAATATTATTCATTTGAATCATTCAAAACCTTTATTATATTATACCTTTAATAACATTCTAGCGTGTCAAATAAATCAAATAAAAGAGACTATTAATAAAGTGTACATAACTCCCCGTAAAACCACAGATGTGTCATATTTTACATTTCTCCAACAAACAGAGATTTAACATTTTTAATTAGTCAGCTCAGGCCTTTTAGATGTGTCGTCTTCTTTGTCTTTGGAGACAGCCAGGTGAGCCGTTTCCCCCTTCCTGCAGTCTTTAAGCTAACCTAAGCTAAGCTAAGCTAATTAGCTCCTGGCTCTAACTCCACACAAGAATGTGAGTGCATTCCGTCCTGTCATCTAACTATCAGAAATAAAGTGAAAAGGTATATTTCCCAAAATGACAAACTATTACGACAACATTTGCAAAGTTGAATGAAATGAAACCACTTGGTTAAGATCAGAGATGTGTTTCGGTCATAAGAACCCAACACTGACTGTAGATTATTGTCAATGTTGGACCTTCTTACATCCAACCAGCCACCCTAATACTCCACTGAAGAAGATATAATAGCACTGTAAGAGGATAACAATGGCTCCATATGTTTGGCTGCAGGATATTGCCGAAAAGTTTGATTGGACTTTGTTTTTAGAATTTCTCATCAAGCTGTTTTATCTCAGTCCAAATCAAATGGCACATTTTCACTCATTGGTAATGCAACTTCACCAACGACTGTACGTTTAGAGGAGCGTCTCTTTCTGCGCTTCAGCTCCGTCCAAGTGGGGATCGGATAAAGCTCTTAAAGCTCAGCGTCGATATATCTTTAGCCCATTAAAGCCGGCTTTCTGTGCTTATTTATCTCGGCTGAGTCTACGCTGGGAGAACTTTGTGCAGCATGAAATCAATAAAACATACGAGTAGTGTGGTTGTGTTAAACATAAAGCCGGTAATGACGTAGCTGTAAGCATCACTGTAAACAAATGGCTAGAAACATAAGAAAACAGCTTTAAATAAGAACCTCCGCAACACGATGTGTGTAATAGACAAGCGGCTTCCTCTCTTCTCCTCTAAAGGAAGAGTATCAGCATAGTTCACAGGAAACTAAACAGCACTGCAGGCGATCCATTTAACCTGTCTGATAAAGCAGCAGTACATCACAGAGAGAGGGGGGGGGGGGGGGAGGAGAGGAAACAGACGAGATAACAACAATCATCTTTTCCTTTTAATCATAAGAGCTTTAAACCTGGCATGAAAACACACAGTTCACTCGGCTCAAACCAAAGATTACAGACGCGGCGGCGCGCGGGGGTCGTCTGCACGCGTGTCTCGGCCGGCCAATCACGTCATCGGTTGATTATAATTGGTGTTGCGACCGTCAAACACTGAGAGAGAGAGAGAGAGAGAGAGAGAGAGACAGAGAGAGACAGAGAGACAGAGAGAGAGAGAGAGAGAGAGAGAGACCCAGAGAGAGAGAGAGAGAGAGAGAGAGAGAGAGAGAGAGAGAGAGAGAGAGACCCAGAGAGAGAGAGAGAGAGAGAGAGAGAGAGAGAGAGACAGAGAGAGACAGAGAGACAGAGAGAGAGAGAGAGAGAGAGAGAGAGAGAGAGAGAGAGAGAGAGAGAGAGAGAGAGAGAGACCTAGCGAGAGAGAGAGAGAGAGAGAGAGAGAGAGAGAGAGAGAGAGAGAGAGAGAGAGAGAGACCTAGCGAGAGAGAGAGAGAGAGAGAGAGAGAGAGAGAGAGAGAGAGAGAGAGAGAGAGAGACCCAGAGAGAGAGAGAGAGAGAGAGAGAGACCCAGAGAAGGATCCCGGAGCAGAGGTCTGGTTGAAGCACAGATGTCGCCGTCGCTTTACTTCTTTCACCTCCAGAGCAAATTGCCGGCGCACTAATGTTTGTTGAAGCCGTCTCTGCTCGGCCAGATAAAACAGCGGAGGGTGTCGGGTGGAAGAGGACGTTTTTTGTGTGTTTGCTTTGCAGCTTAACATTCAAGGGTTTGTATTTTATATCCATAAACACCGTCAGCTATGAACATTGGTAAATTATTAAAACACTTTTTGTATCTCTTTCTCAATTTCACTACTCACACACACATGCTTATTTTGTTTTGACACTTTAATCATTACGCCAGGAGGAACATGGCATACAATCTGATTCTGTGGTTTGGCTAGCACTAACGCTAACTGTCCATTTTCATTCTGTTCCAAACAAACATAAAAAGTCCAAGTGCACAGGAGGCTATTTCCTACAAAGCTACGCATAAGAGGAATTTAAAACAGAAAAACGTTGAATGAATGTGTTGAGTCACTGCACAATACTGCAGAGGCACATCTTCTTCAGCCACACGGTTCAAAGCTAAGACAACAATAGTGTGAGGAACGGCACATAAAGCCTTCACACGTTTCTGTGCTGCAACTCAGAAGCTCCTTCAGTCAGAAACATTCAGCACTTTGATCTCTGGAGGTGTTGCACACTGTACAACATCTGAGTGTTTTACAAAAGAGAAACAGAGAAAAGAAGAGAGAGAGAGAGCGAGAGCGAGAGCGAGAGCGAGAGAGAGAGAGAGAGAGAGAGAGAGAGAGAGAGAGAGAGAGAGAGAGAGAGAGAGAGAGAGAGAGAGACATCCCAGTATCAGTGAATCTGGTCACTTACTTCTTCTCGCCTCCCGATCGATGGGCCTGACCTTTGCAGCTGTTTACCATTACCGGCGGCGGCGACCCTTTCCGGCGTTACCTCTCCCTTCCTCTCCCTCTCCCGCCGTATCAATCCCTCTGTCATCTGTCACTCCACACCTCCGGAGCGAGGGATCAGCATCATCCATCTGGCTACAGAGAGAGAGGGAGGGAGAGAATAAAGATCAAAACTAAAGCCCCCTGAAACCACAATGGCTCCTACAACACCAACCCACACACACCGGGAACAACAACAACAACAACAACAACAACAACACAGGTGAACGTAACGTTAATCTTCGGTTCTTTCATCCAACACAAGCACACCGACACTGACCCTGCACATCGTATGGTTGGGTTAGATTAATTATCCCTAAAGGAAACAGGACAAAGCAGGAAGAACTGAATCTATTAGAAGAGTATAAAGATGAGATCTGGAACATATACTGACAAATTAGGGAAAGAAAAGTATAAATAACCGCTCTGTGAAATAACAGAAGTAAAACAAAGAAAAGTGCTGAATGGTTTTCGTATGAAAATTGGATAATTCTTCTTTTTGCGTTTCCATTACTTCCTCTCAAGTTTCCTGCAAAGAATTTGGTTTTAATTATATGTCAATTACATATTTAAACATGAGTTTCTGGATGATTAGAAACATTATTCCTCATGTATGTTAAATGGTACATTGGACACATTTCATACTTTTCTGACTTGAAGTTATAAAGTCATGGATATTTTAATTCTGCACATTATTCTCCAAATCAAATGAAAGAGCAACAACAGGTTCCACGACTGACAGAGGAAGTACAGCAGTGTGACACAGAAGTGGCACAGTGGCTGTTTGTTCACATTCCATCTCAGACATCGACTGCTCTTCTCTCATAAAATGTCGTTCACACACACCGACGCGAGGGAGTTCAGAGCAGTATTCAAAAGCTTCCTGTGTGCAGAAAGTGCCCCAGCGAGTCATTGTGACACGATTCAATGCAGGTCTAGCAGAAGAAAATAAAATAAAAAATAAAAAACACTAGTCTTTGTGTCCCCGGGTGGCAAGCGATGGACACAAGAGACGGCACCAAGCCACGAGGCCTCCTCACGGACCGCACAGATGGACAAGGGGGACGCACTGGGTGGGGTTTGTGGAGAGCAGCATCCAAGAAATATCGATGTATTAATGCTATTTCCAACCCTGCTTATTCCATGTAGGGTAAGCCATATGGAACTATATGTAGACAGTTCACTCCTGAGAAAGCAAAAATCAGTCATAAAGACTTTCTCTTGTATTCCTTCGTACAAGTATTCAGAGGCTCGTACGCCTTACAGAAAGGCAAATAAAGCTCACTGCGTTTAATTGGGCAATTTGCGTCTTTACATCAGCCTCCAAAGACTGGTGTTTGTTGAAAGAGTATTTACAACGTCAGGCGGCAAAGAGCCTCTTTAAATGTCCTGAAACCATCCGCTTCAACTCAGATATCCTTCAGGTAATTAAACCTCTGCGCCGGAACTTATTAATTTTTTAGGTTTTAATGCACATTTTCAGTTTTTCGCATTTTTGCTAATTGCTACCAGACGAAGACGCACTTTGCATGTCAGCTTTCTCTCTGTAGTCTTTACCTATTAGGGCTGAGTACCTGCACAGGTAAGGACCCAAATAACAAAGCACCAATATGTATCAAAACTCACATATTTAAATCCATGACGATATTCATTGTGTACCCAGATGTAGAGGAAAAACAAATACAATTTGTATGGATTTGGGTATCAAATGAGTACTCTATTGGTATTGTATCACTTTAAAGGTGCTAGTATTGATACTAGTTATTATTCAAAATGACACCGAGCCCTAAAAACCAACAACTTCTTTTATATTTAAAAGAATAGTTTGATTGACGTTATTCAAAATACGCTCATTCTCTCTCTGCTGATGGAGAGAAAAGGAAAATATGAAGCGACTGCCAAGAGCTAGTTAGCTTAGCACAAAGCTTGGAAATGCCTTACTCTGTCCAAAGGGAACAAAATGCACCGAGTTACTAATCCTGACACGTCCTCCTGAATATATGCTCATTAAAGAAGTCGATGGAAAACTTGCCATTAACACAGAGCTGCACTGCTAATGTGATACCACATAATCCCTGCATCTGTGTGTGTGTGTGTGTGTGTGTGTGTGTGTGTGTGTGTGTGTGTGTGTGTGTGAGTAAGAGACAGAGAGGGGGGGATGAGTGAGTGAGAGACACTTTAACTCAAAGATATTGTGTCTATCAACGGATGTGAAGGGCTGCAAGAACAAAGGAAGTTGAAGAATAATTTGCACGTGGAAAGATGCAGCTCTGGATGTCTGCGTTTGTATTTGTGTGTGTGTGTGTGTGTGGGGGGGGGGGGGGGGGGGGGTTTGTCTGTGTGTCGACGGCATAACGATGCAGTGCGTAAAACCAGCAGACAGATAACAGATTGCAGCACGTACGCTTCGAGACACGGCGGAAGAAAAGAACAGAGCGTTCCTTAAATCAGTCCAGAGACTCCAGATATTATGAGGCGGTTCACATTCACACGCATGCGAAGACAAAGAGGAGACTGACGCGCCACAGAGAGAGAGAGAGAGAGCGAGAGAGAGAGAAGAAGTCAAAGATTCAAAGGATACAAATGACAGACGATGACAAAGCCGGAGCGACAGAGAGAGAGAGAGAGAGAGATGGAGAATGGATCGCTATAACTGGGTTCACTGCTATTATCTTTCAGAAGAGGGAACGGATAACAAGAGAGGACGCAAGCAGAGAAGAGGAAAAGTTAGGACACAGGAGGAGAGTGTGAAAGGAAAGAAGGGAGGGCAGGAAAAAGGAAAGGAAAGAAGGAAGGAAATAAAGGGAGGAAAATATAGTAAGTAAAGAACAAAAGATGGAGCAGTGAATGGAGCAAGCGAAGGTGGAAGGATGGTTCAATACAAATCAAGACGAGAGAGATTGAAAAACTGAAATGAACAAGGAAGGAAAGATAGACAAAGCAGGGAGGGAAGAATACTATTTAAGGAGAAGGAGGCGAAGAAACGATCAAGGACAGAAAGGAGGAAACAGTGAAGCATTCAAGGAGGACAGGAAGGGTGGACGATGGAGGAAAACATGTCAATGCAGAAAATAAATGGGACTTTTACCTTTTTTTTCTTGATTCTAGAAACAACAGTTGAGGAAACAATCTCACTACATGCGATATCAGCGAAAACACAATGTAGACCTCTCACCTTCTCGTGAGATTGCTTTTCCTGGATTAACATTTAAATGACAAGAAGCAACATGATCTATATTACAGGAAATCAGCTCAGTTGGCGGGAAAAAAAATGTTGCCATTGTTTGTTTCTGCAAACTATGGATATGTTGAATGTGGTTGTTTTTGCATTTGGTTCGAGCAAGTGACGAAGTATATCGAGCTACATCTATTGAAAGTTTCGTGGTATACTAACGGGTGTAACAAACAAACAAAATGTCCACTAAACGTGGGGCAGAGTGGTGGTGGAAAGGTCAAACAAACAGGACTTTCACCTAGGAGGCTTTCAGTGTTAAAAGTAAACATTGACTTTTTCATAAAACATTGTTACAGTTGTTACATAACAGGGGGGTTGTTATTTAGTTATGCTTGTTAAGTTACATCGTTACCTTACTTTGTTACCTCACGTTGTTGCGTTACATTGTTACCTCACATTGCGTTACGTTGTTACCTCACGTTGTTGCGTTACGTTGTTACCTCACGTTGTTGCGTTACGTTGTTAACTCACGTTGTTGCGTTACGTTGTTACATCACGTTGTTGCGTTACGTTGTTACCTCACGTTGTTGCGTTACGTTGTTAACTCACGTTGTTGCGTTACGTTGTTACATCACGTTGTTGCGTTACGTTGTTACCTCACGTTGTTGCGTTACGTTGTTACCTCACGTTGTTGCGTTACATTGTTACCTCACGTTGTTGCGTTACATTGTTACCTCACGTTGTTGCGTTACATTGTTACCTCACGTTGTTGCGTTACGTTGTTACCTCACGTTGTTGCGTTACATTGTTACCTCACGTTGTTGCGTTACATTGTTACCTCACGTTGTTGCGTTACGTTGTTACCTCACGTTGTTGCGTTACATTGTTACCTCCCGTTGTTGCGTTACATTGTTACCTCCCGTTGTTGCGTTACATTGTTACCTCACGTTGTTGCGTTACATTGTTACCTCACGTTGTTGCGTTACGTTGTTGCGTTACGTTGTTACCTCCCGTTGTTGCGTTACATTGTTACCTCCCGTTGTTGCGTTACATTGTTACCTCCCGTTGTTGCGTTACATTGTTACCTCACGTTGTTGCGTTACGTTGTTACATCACGTTGTTGCGTTACGTTGTTACCTCACGTTGTTGCGTTACGTTGTTACCTCACGTTGTTGCGTTACATTGTTACCTCACGTTGTTGCGTTACATTGTTACCTCACGTTGTTGCGTTACATTGTTACCTCCCGTTGTTGCGTTACATTGTTACCTCACGTTGTTGCGTTACATTGTTACCTCACGTTGTTGCGTTACATTGTTACCTCACGTTGTTGCGCTACATTGTTACCTCACGTGTTGCGTTACATTGTTACCTCACGTTGTTGCGTTACATTGTTACCTCACGTTGTTGCGTTACGTTGTTACCTCACGTTGTTGCGTTACGTTGTTACCTAACGTTGTTGCATTACATTGTTACCTCACGTTGTTGCGTTACATCGTTATGTTACTTTGTTATCTTACATTGTTACGTTTCGCTGTTACATTACGTTGTTGCAACAACACGTTGCTGTTACATTATGTTTTTTTCATGTTACGTAGTCACGTTATGTTGTTACCTTACATTATTACATTACGTCACTTGGTTACGTTAATTATTTACGTTATATCATATTACGTTGTTACATTACATTGTTACTTTGTTACTTTACATCGTTACGTTACATTGTTAAGTTATATTGATATTATTATTATTTTAACACAAACCAGGATGTTTTTGTTTCACCCTAACCAAGCAGTTTTGTTGCCAAAACCAAACAATCATTCCCCGATCTTAATCACGTAGCATTGTGCAAGTGTATACGAGGCTGATATGAAACATATTTATGAAAAGTATGTTTGTTTCAGATATGTTGACATTCGAGGTATCCCGAAGTTTGCAGGAAACGTACAATGCCAACAGTTTCCCCTGGCAACTGTGTTGGGAAACACCTTAAAGTACATTTACATTACCACTGCAGCAAGACGCAGGCTGCAACATGCCTCAACTGTGGTCTCCCAGTTAATTTAACAAAGACACACTGAGACTTAATTAGTGCCTTTAAGTCCCACTGTGCAATTTGTATTCTTAACCCCACGGGGAGTGAAGAAAGGATGGCGGGAGAAGGAAAGGGAATAAGGAGGTGAAGATGTGAACGGGGGGGGAGAAATGGGAATATGTCGCTCAGTCAATAAGTGAGGCAATGAAAACGGAGCGTTTTTCATTGCTACCTGTACAAAAAGAAATAAATGCACACTCGTAAGCAGGAATGTACAACCACTGAACCATGCATCACACACACACTTCAGGAGAAACTCATTATGTTTCCTGAAAGGCCTTTTGGCTATTAATCAGACCCCCCCCCCCCCCGTACTTTTATCAACCAGCTTCAATCAACCGAGAGAGAGCATGAGATACACACTGAGGTATTAAGTGGACATGAAACAGGGATCTTAGAGGCACCGTCCTGCCGAGAGAGATTAATTAAGTCGTAAACAGAAAGAGACAGAAGAGGGATTACACCTGAACTTTAGAAATGTCAAGAAAAGGAAATGCAAATCAGGCCTGCGCCTCCATGAGCTGCAATCAAAATAGACTTACTAAAGAAAAGGTACATTTCAATAATCTGTGATCAAAACTTTTATTTTGAATAGCTTAAAGGTCGGCTAATGTATTGGTTCTTAGAGCCCGTCTGGTAATCTGCTACCTCAACGCTCATGTGCATGCAGCAGCAGGTTCAACATTCCTGGAGTTCGTTACACGGAAAACATTTCAGAAGGAATATCAGCCATTTTTAAAATTGTTATACAGTTAGTCTGATCCATTCATGCTCCGGGCCATCATCATAATTTATTGAACAGTTGCACTTCCATCTACATTTATCGTATAATTTATTCATTGGCAAAAACAAGTTACGCTTCGAGTGAATGTAAATGCTGGTTTTTTTTGCAGTGTTTGAGGAAATTGGACCGAATTTCGCCGACCAGCTTTTTCGAATTTGAATCATTATCATGAGTCACGGACCAAATACAGATTGAAGGCCTGTTGGTGGAAGTAATTCTGCAATAAACATGATGAAATTGCCTCTTCCAGTTGGGCGAGTAATGACTCTCCCCAGTGTAGTGTCCGTCCTCAGCACCATTCATTTAAAAGTATATCCAAGCTTTATGTTAGGCCTTGTTTCACTTCATTAACCTATAACCTGGGCTGTCTCAGAACATTACACTGTTCTTCCTTGTGTTTCTAATCTAATTAACAAACTGGGACGTTTCAGATATATGGGGCCGTTCACACGCTGCTTCTAAAAACATGTGTAAAACACCAGCCATGCCACTAAAACAAAGCAAAGATAAATTGGCTTTACTACTCTTCAGCTTGGCTGACCTTTTACCTGGACGTTGGACACCTATGTCATTAAAAAGGCTGTAGTGGGATCAAATTTACGATATAAGTAAGTATATTTCATGGCATTTCTATGCAGTGTTTGTTATAGGCAAGCCAAATAAGAGGTTGAGGAACAGACAGTCAAGTGGGGCTATTAATGCTTTGATTTGTTTGTTGTTTTTCTTGGCAATTCTTGATGAGTGGCACAGCTGTTGATGGCCCAAAGTGGCGCCAAGCAGACCCAGCACAGTGTGCTCCACTATGGCCCTTTGGGATTCCAAATATTCTGATAGTCTTGTTTCATCTTTTTAATTATTTCCCTGTACGTTTTGGCTTTGCTGTGTTGGCATTTTTCACACCTGATGTCAAAAGTTAGTTTTAGGTGTTTGTCCCCAAAGCAGAGAAAATGTAAAACCCTGACAATGGCGACATGCACTTTGTGTTTCCTGAAGTAAAATCTGTTAGTTTGTGCACGTGTTGGCAGTATCTGTGTGTGTCTCTCTCTCTGTTTGTATCGTCTCTGTCTCTCTCCCTATCTTTGCCAATAAAACAACAGATACTGACTTTGATTCTGGTTTTGATTAAAAGTTATGACACTGCAGCACAGAAGGGACAGAGGGACTAGTCCCGAGTGGAGACAGTGTGCACGGAAAACATTTTTTATACGCGGGTGTATTTATTTGTGTGTTCCCCTTCGTGCCGCTGTCAAACTTTCCATTAAGGCACAGTTGATGTGTCAACAGCACCACCATAAGCACAACAACAATTGGCGCTCTGAGCGCGGTGAGCGGAGCGAGTCGGCAAAATACAGTCAATCAGAGAGAACTTTTAGCCTCCCAAAATTGGTTTTATAAATGGGTTTTCCCCTTGATTTATGTTCTGCTCAGCCATCGCTCATCTTAACTACGTACAGTCGTGAAGGAAGCAAGAGCCATAACTTGTCCCTTAAGTGCATATTGGTGCTGCTGGTCCACCGAACTTAGGTCAGGTTGTTATACATTTCTGGTAACTGGTTGCTTCTCAAATCAAAATGAGAAAAATCCCATAGAAAGATGTTGCACAATACTTTATTATACCTTATGTCGTATGGTATGGTAGCTCTGTACTGTATGTTCTGTGTTCTCATGGGAAGCTTGAAACAGCAGCCTTATGTTGTTGTTGTTAAGCCTTTCTGAGGCCATCGGCAAGATGTAAAACCAGAAATTCCACACCCCCATATAGCCCGAATGGAATGATCCTTTGTTTCAAAGCCAACATTTTTCCACCAATGCAACAATTCAACCGTGAGATTGGAAATCGAATCAGCCTCCTTAGATGAAACAGTCCAATATTCAATATATTATATTGAACGGGAAAACTAACAAGTTACTCAAAAAACATGTATCTATAGAGCCCCTGGAGGCTCATAGCACACCCACACAGGTGCTCTTCTGATTAAATATCTTTAAATATTCAAATGAATCTATACACAGTGGCTTTTTTCAATCCGCGGTATTTGATCAAATTCATGGCATTGAACGAAACTCCCAAACTAAGTTTACCCAAAGCAATCAGGAGGTTTCCGGTTCTGTATTTAGAAAGTAATAAAGGCAGCGGCTTCTTTGTGGGCACTTTATTGTGACTAACACTGTGGAAAATGAAAGACACTGTTGGATGAGTTGATTTCACACCAGGGAGCATGTGCAAAAAAGACAAGGAAGAGGGAAAGAACTAATGTGTGTAGGTGTGTGTTTGGTGACTCCAGTGAATAGCACTATTACTGCAGTGTGAATTGTGATACTCGCTTTTTGTAGCATTTCTGTCAACAAGATGTCAACACCAATTGGAATCAAACTCATTGGGGAAACACGCATATACAGGTTTTACAGTTTCTAAATTGTAGTGTTATTAAATTAGATTCAGTTTGAAGAGATAGTCTTTTATGAGTCACTTCTTGTGCCAGGCAATACAAGTTAAATGGGGCATGAGGGCTGAGCAGTGAGAGCTTTTATTGGTGCTCGGATGCTCAGAGAAGATCTGGGATTCTACAACTCCCCTTTGAGCCATCTGGGCTTGTTGTGGTCATCAATGAAATGTCTGTGATGGTCAGTAAAACAGACAAAGAGGCCCACACTCTGGATTTCAAGCATCAATCAAACAAAGGGATCAGTATTGGGATTTTATTCAAATGTCTTATTCAGTGTTTGGTCATACTAAGCTCCATCCTCACGTGTCACTTCTGGTTGGAAAAAACCAAGATGGCAATGACTGAAAACCAAGATAGCGATGACCAAAAAACAGGATGGCGGTGACAAAAAAACAAGATGGCAGTGACCAAAAAGCAAGATGGTGGTGACCAAAAACCAAGATTGCGGTGACCATAAACCAAGATGATGGTGACCAAAAACCAAGATGGCAATGACCAAAAACCAAGATTGCGGTGACCATAAACCAAGATGATGGTGACCAAAAACCAAGATGACGACGGCCAGAATGCCAAACTCAAAGCTTGAAAACTGTAGTCCACTACGGGCCACTTCTTACATACAGTCTATGGGTGCAACCAGCTCCAACAGTGTGGAGTGCCAATCTTTCTTTGATCTACTTCTGATCACCACCTGCTGAGAATTCAAGATGCGTTTAGCTTTTTGGAAATCAGTTGGAATCATATCTCAGCCCTGTTGCAACATGCAAGTGAGACTTCAGTCAGTATTTGTTGCGTAAAACTTACAAATAAAAGATTTTATCCACATGGAGTATTATATTCAATTCAAGAAAGCTGTTCATCATCAGAGTAATTTTTGCCATATGTTGTTCCACAACACCCACAAGCATTTCAGAAACTGTATTTTGCTATTTGGTAAAAAGCTACAGCTGAGAATAGTTAACAATACTGTGTAAAACCAAACCAAGCTAAATATAACATGGTTTTGTGTGATCGGTCAAAGACGTGTGCCAGCTGTTCCCATAATTCCAACAAAGCACGGCTTTCAAATGTGGAATGTAAAGACGGTTCTTTTTCCTACTGCACTCTGTACAGCCCGCCAGATGGTGTCCAGTTGTGGCTTACTTACATATATACGTCTGGCTGGTTACACATGGGGAGGGGGGGTTTAATCGGAAGCAATCTGATTGGTCAAACACACGTCCCAGATGTCCAGATGTGCTGCTAATGCCCGGAGTGTACGGCTAGTTGCATTTTATTGGCTGCCCTGTAATCCCTTATAATCAGGGAGCTAGTTAAATGAGCTTTATAACTATTGTTTTTTTTATAACTATTGTTTTTAAACAATTTTTGGTTGGATTGTAGGTCCTTCTTTACTGGCTTATACTTTATAGCTTAAAATGTCAGAGGTGGTTTTATTACAATGAGCTTTTCATTCATTTAAAAGATCCTCTTGCCCTGTGCATCCCGTCCTCTCTTCCCTTCTTTCAAACCCTTATTCGTCCAGTTATTAAAGACAAATCTGCATTGTACTAACAGGAAACGGCAGTTTGTCGCACCAGGGCCATCGTTAGATGGCTGTAGGTGACTCAGCTGGAAAGAGTAACATTTATGTTTCTCAGTTTTGGTTTCTGCGGCGCAGCAGAGCCCAAATGCTCCATCTGGATAAATGCTGCAACTCGCTGACGGTGACTAAATGTCTAAATATGTCTTCTTTCACTGGTAGCTAACAGACAGGAATTCAAACAACTCTGAACATAAAGTTTGGATTCTTCTTTGGATCTCATTAAGCTTCCAAAAGCCTCAATGTACACATTTGATTTTGCTGGTCAAGAGATAATATTGCTCTACTTTTACCGTAACCTTAGATTCTGTGACTTGACTGTTGAGTACATACTCACGGCCTCACAGCTCCAATACTGATCCGGTCACATAAACACGAGCTGAGACGAAACATGGCGGGCAGCAGAAACTGTCTAACAACACGGAATGAGGCTCTGAGAGCCAAATGAAATATTGAACGTTTCTGCTTGAAAGCAAACCAGACTGAATGAAATTACACAGCGGGTGACTTTGGACAACACGCTGTAAAACGCTGAAATAAATCTCAGTGATGCCAAAAAAAACCCTGCTGAAAATTGACTTTTCTATCCATCCATCATTTTTTCCATCCTCCTGCATGTCGCAGATAAACATTGCTGGCGTGGGGTGAGGGTCCTGCGTCTGTTAGGGGTCAGGGACAGGGCGCAGATGGTAATCATGCACGTTACACACACATTTAAGTACAGCCATGCATACTTTGCCGCAATGCAAATGCAATGAAAGACTAACCCATCCATAGAGATCATAAGTGGGGTCTTGTCCATGAATCATGAATCACAGAGACATTGGAACAGGCAGGCATGTGCATGAACACACTGAAACTGTGTCATCGAAGGAAAACCTCACTTAAAGCAGCTATAGTCAATACTTTTGGGAGGGCTACTTGTCGATTGTAGCGCTACGGAGAATTTTAGCATCTTTCGGCTACTTGGTCTGGGAACACGGTGGCTTATGTGATCACACATTTTAGAGGTAAATACTAAAGTAAGCGCACCCGAAATGTAAGTTATTTATCATTGCACAGGAACACTGAGGATGATCTCCCTCAATAAGTTTGGCTGAAACCTGTTTTTATTGTTTCTTGCGTTGTTGGAAAGCAATTACAGTTACTCAGTGAGCAACGTGTTGCCGATAGAGATGATGGTCAACACTACGGAAGATAAAACCTGAGCGATCCCGCGGGCACACGGTGCGTTTGGTACGTGGAATCGAATGAACCGGACGTGAGGTGCAGCTGAAGTTACGCAGTTCAACACCATCTACAGATGACGCACAGCTCGGCTCACGCAACCTTCGATCCAGCGCAAGGTGAGGCAGGAAGTCCTTGGCTTTCATTCAGCGATGATGTAATCAACAGGTGAGCAAGTGAAATGAAGCAAGTGTGTGTGTGTGTGTGTGTGTGTGTGTGAGAGAGCTTGTGTTTTGTACAATTTGTTCCAAGCCCAAAAGAGAGCTTTTCTTCTGCCAAACAACACGACGAGGATAAAAGCTCTCTGACTTAAAGACGCTCATAAGACTGCCATGTGTGCAGTAGAGTAGAGTGTGTGTGTGTGTGTGTATGTGTGTGTGTGTGTACATTCAATGTCTAATGACAGTCTTTAGTAACATCGTCTCTCGCTGTGATTATGTCGAGCTATAAGACGATCTGTTATCCTCCTTCATCCCTCAACTCACACCCTAAGGTATTGAGATGGATTACACTTTAGTGTGTGTGTGTGTGTGTCCCCACATTAACATGTGCCTGCACTAATGTGTGTGTTTATGTGTAGCTAAGGAATCCTGATATTTGTTTATTTCTCATTCAGTAGTAGTCATTCATTAGTTGATCCTTTGTCGGGGTTACTTGTCTTTTTCCTTCACTGTGTTCACTCCACACCAACGTTCAGCAGAGGTTTGCAAGAACAAACAAAAATCAGTTTTTACAGATTTACAGGATCTTTTTTTAAATTGTTTGTACTACAATGAGCTTGTTCATTCATATTTTCTATTCATTAATGGATATATATATATATATATATATATCCAAAACTATTTTTAAAACTCATCTATTTGAATCTGCTTTAGACATGTGGTTTGTTTCTGCTTTGTTTATTACTGTTGTCATCTCTCTGCTTCTTTACATTGTTATTGTTTTCATTGTGTCTGTTTTTACCATGTAAAGGGCCTTGTAGCACCTTTTAAAGCACTATAATAATAATATGTATTATTATATATATATATATATATATATATATATATATATATATATTATATTATAATTATATAATAATTATATATATATATATATATAGATTGGCCTCGCTGTGCTCGAACCTACAGTCCCTCTGCAGCTTCAACTCCCACTAATCAGGCGGCAAGAGAAAAAAGATGGCCGACGGCGCTGAAGGGTCCTCATGCTGAGTGTTATTAAGATGTTTGGCTGAGGGCCTTAAATGCTTACACACACACACACACACACACACACACACACACACACAAAATGAAGGCAAGGACAGATACAAACAAACATAATTAAATGAGCAGACTGACACACACACAGGTGGGTGGCAATCATGTCGCAAGCTGTAATCAGCAGTGATGGAGAGTCAGCGAGCAGAAAGAAGACGTTAGGGATGAAATGAAAGGAGAGATGAAAAGAATAAGAGAGAGCAGCAGACAACCTGGTTCAGACCGAGCCTGAGAGAGATGAAGCAGCGATGGGGTCACGTTGGTTTTGAAGGTTTTTTGATCCCATTGTGTGTCAGATTCTGAAAATGTTCACCGTACAGGTTTATTTTTGGCCAAAACTTTGTGCGTCAAGCATTTGGTCCAGGGTTGTTCTTTTAATCATTTGGACGTTTTGCTTTGTTTTGTTGTAGAGTGCTTTTGTAACTGTGAGAAG
The DNA here is from genome assembly GCA_024529925.1 of Ophthalmolycus amberensis. NCBI lineage: Eukaryota > Metazoa > Chordata > Actinopteri > Perciformes > Zoarcidae > Ophthalmolycus > Ophthalmolycus amberensis. Next base: position 515,481 of record JAFEUB010001409.1, read on the forward strand.
TGATTATTTTCATCTAAATTATGTTTGTTGTTATAATCCTTTAGATATCCCTCTTACAAGACTTAATAATTCATCTTTTGTGTCGCCCCGAGTAAGCGTTTCAGAATAAAAGCCCACTGAATAAGAAGTTAACAAAGACCTTGAAGAGGCTGTCACTACTCTTTCTTATGGCTTTTTTATTTGTTATTTTCACCCTTCCTCTGTTTTCTAGTGTTTTTCGTTGTCGTGGATTTCATTTTCTGTCTCCCAGTGACTGCTTTGTTCGCCAGCCTCGCTCCATCTTATCGCCGTCTATCTGCGTCTTGGCAGACTCAATTTAATTGTCCTTTATTGGCACGAAGCACACAACAAGACGCGATCCAGACGACAGAAGCGCGGAGCGGGACGAGTCGAATGCTAATAGAAGAATCCCACCTCTGAGGCTCGACCTGCTGACGCGTTCTGTGTTGTCTCTTAATTTACCTTCATCACAGGCAGAAGACAATACGCTCCGCACACAGGGAAACACGAGGACGGAGGTTTGCATCTGCACAAAGCGAGGCACACACAGAGGTGGGGGGGGGGGGGGTAATGCAGCATGAAATGAAAGGGTTTTGGTGAAGGTCTTTCAATCAGTCAGAGCGCTGTCACTCCAACCAGAAGAAGTGTGTGTGTGTGTGTGTGTGTGTGTGTGTTACTGTTGAAAACATCAGTCTCCTTTGTGGATATTTGTGCATTTTGAGTGTGTTTATGCCACCGTTTCTCTTTTTTGTACATTTAAGTTCACGGTCAGTTGAGGAAAAAGTCTGAAACAGTCAACATCAATATTTTTTAAGAATTCCCTCCTCCCCCTCCTCGTGTTTCGGCTTTTATTCAGAAGTCTCGAGGGTCGCAGAGGGGATGAGAGGGGACACATCACATTTCAACTATCCGTTACTAATATGCAGGATAAGAAGCAAAGAGCAGTGTTGTGAGAAAAAGAAAAAGAAAGGGCAAAGATCCAGAATTGTAGATGAGTCCTTACAATTAGAATTCTTGACATAAGCTTTTGAAGACATTGATCACGTCTGTGGCATCTTTAAGGTGACCCGCCTGATTAAATACTCAAAATGAATGTCAGCAATAGGGAGACTGCTGACACAATATCTTCATTAACGCTGTTATATGCAACAAAGAGGCGAAGTAGTGGTGGGATTACGTGAGCTGAAATAATGATTTAAAGGATGGAGATAAATCAATTATGGCAGTTGTGTTCATGCGCCTGAGGTAAGTAAACAGCAATTTGGCAGTACGTGATCATTGTCTTTGCATAATTCATCCTGAGGGAGATACATGCACTATAGTAATGCATGAACAGTGATGGGTGGAATCAGGATAATTTAATAAATAGTATACATACATATGAATTTCTTTAATACGCCTGGACGTGTTAAAGTCACATATTTTGCAATAGCTATAACTGCTGATGTTTGATATATTTGAGTAACTTTCTCCTGCTAATGTTATGCTAAGTTTCAACGCTAATTCTTGACTTTGGAAAGAAGGTTACAGCGGACAAAACAGTCTAGTAGTAGCTGTTCTGAAGATTTAGATCATATTACCTGATCTTCATCAGCAGGTCCACTTCAATTTCATGCAGTTGTGCGTCCGTGATGCTATAGAAGCTGATATCTTAACAGCTGGTCTTATTGGCAGACTTTCTCTAATGTATTGGCAGAATACATTAGTCTAGCCCCCACACCTGGGGCCCCTTAATAAATTAAGGGGAAGTGCATGCATTCATTTCAAGTTGTTTCATCCCCCCCGAAAACACAATTTGTGCTATTTTCAATCGCTGAAAACAAAGGAAACATAATTGTCCAGAGGACATGTTTTTGTGCAAATCGCTGCTCATAACGGAATAAACTTCCAAGCACGAAGCGAAAGTCATTATCTGTGAAACCATAAGCAGGCTGACCGCATCAAGCGCAATATGCATCAGTGATTCAAGCACACACACACACACACACACACAAATACTCCCACGTGAACACACACAAACACAACAGATGTTTCGTGGGAGAGCTTGCATAGATGAATTCCTGCAAAACATTACAGAATGCAAACGATTTACGGTTGGCAAACAAGAACGGTACAAATTGCTGCCCCCTCCCACACACACACACACACACACACACACACTCGATAACCACTCTACCGTGGCACCATCAACTTCGATATCCACAAACGTGTCTCTGCAGCCGAGAATGTGTCACAGAGTCAAGACGTGAGTTACAACAAATGGTCACACACACTTCACACTTTCCCTGATTCTCTTACACACACACACACACGTAACTGGCGTACGGCTGGCTAGTTAGCTCGCTTGCTAATTCCATCCATCCATCTATTTTCTACCGCTTAGGGCAGAAGGCTCAGGATTGGTATTCCAGATGTGTCCCTCTCCCCCAGCAACGTTTTCCGGCTCTTGCTGGAGGACCCTGAGGCGTTCCCAGGCCAGAGGAGATATATAATCCCTCCAACATGTTCCGGGTCTACCCTCAGGGCCTCTTACCAGGTGGACGTGACCGGAAAACCTCTAAAAGGAGGCAACTGTGTCAAATATTTGAGTATTCCACGTCACTCTGTGCCTGGAGAGGTTGTTGTTGTAGGATGTACGTGTTGTGCTGCTTGCGGTCACCTAACCCCACCTGTGTATATTGATTGTGAAAAAATTGCCATAGAGTGGCAATATTTAAAGGTCAAATTGGATTGCTGTTCTAGTTTTTTTTTTCTTTTTTCAAACATAAGCCTTTCCATCACAACAAACTGCACGAGGAGAATCGCTGGAACTCTTTCAAACTTCAATTGTGTTCATCACAAAACAATGAACAATGCCTGAGGGCTTTGTTCACTTGAAGGACGAGCATTGTCCTTTGTTGGTGCCATTGTTCCTAATGCTGTCTTCACTGCTACGACAAGCTTCATAATTCATGATGAGTCAGACTGTTAAAGTTTAGCTCCAACCCAAAACTCTTCCCCTCGTTCTCCTTCTATCTGAAGGGTAGAGGGGGACATAAAGAGAGAAGCACGTCTCTATGGTGATGCACATGACAACACTGGAGCCTTCACCTTCAGCACACCGTCTTTCACACACTATAACACACACAATGCGCAACGTTGACGATGATGAGAGGAGGAGGAGAGGCAGAGACAGAGGAGACCTTGCTGTCTATAATGCTGCTCGTTAACAAAAGAAAGAAACCACAGCGGCGTAGAATGTGGAGTGAGGTATTAAGTGTTTTCAGACCAGAAGAATTTAGTACTTAGGTAGGTACTCTGCAAGCACAAGAGAACCATGAGTGATGTAATTCACTGGTGATTGGTCAAACACATGAGTACTAATGCAGAACGGGCAACCGCCATTTTTTTAAAACCCGTAATACGTGTAAACAGCTTGTAATGAAAAAAAACATGAAACATGAATAGAAAACATGGGAAAATGGGCCGACAGTGAATCCAGAAGTGAACTTGTTCATAGCCAAAGAACGAGTAAGAGCTAACCCAGTAACGTTAGCACAAAGGCTAAACCAGTAACGTTAGCAGAAAGGCTAGTCCAGTAGCACAAAGGCTAAACCAGTAACGTTATCACAATGGCTAGTCCAGTAGCAAAAGGCTAACCCAGTAACGTTAGCACAATGGCTAGTCCAGTAGCAAAAGGCTAAACCAGTAACGTTAGCACAATGGCTAGTCCAGTAGCAAAAGGCTAACCCAGTAACGTTAGCACAATGGCTAGTCCAGTAGCAAAAGGCTAAACCAGTAACGTTAGCACAATCGGCTAGTCCAGTAGCACAAAGGCTAACCCAGTAACGTTAGCACAATGGCTAGTCCAGTAGCACAAAGGCTAACCCAGTAACGTTAGCACAATTGCTAGTCCAGTAGCACAAAGGCTAAACCAGTAACGTTAGCAGAAAGGCTAGTCCAGTAGCACAAAGGCTAACCCAGTAACGTTAGCACAATGTACTTTTCATACTTGTCATATTTAAGCAAAATCTTCTATAATTCCATCCTTTCTTTTGCGGTCATTGCAATTCATTGACCCGTGGCCCCTGTAGTCACATGTAGCTTTGTTGCCAGGTAAAAACACCGTCAATGAACCCTGTAGCGAGGGGCCGAAGTAAAATCTGAGTCTGTTTTCACAGCAGAGAATGGAGGTCAGAGACACAGAACACTGAAGTCTTTGTATTAGTGTGTTGATGATTAGTTCAAATGCACTTTAACTTAGTTATTTGGGTTTGTGGGCCACATTCGCAGTGTAGTTTAACAGGTTTTTTTACTCCTATGCTGAAGAATACTCACAGCGCATTTGGGATGTATAGATTCACCAAAATGGTAAAATATCTATATTCCAAATCATGGTGAAGAATATAAATGATTGTGGAAAAACTATAACGTTTATGTTTGTCAAGTTTATGAATAGTTGCAGGAGCGCGGACTACTTTTTGAAGGTTACCACAAAATTTACAACCACATATAATCTGGGAAATATTCGTCTACCGGCAGAAGTTTTCCTTGAGCTTGGACTTGGATTCAGAAACACAATTCATCAGGACACCGTTTTGGAGACCTTAGACCTTGAAAGAGGACCGGTACGAGCTGAGAGTTTGCACGACTGTAAATCTCCTCCGGACAACTTTGCTCTGCTCCTCTTCCTCCGCCGAAAGCTCAACAAATTATTCAGTATTTTGTTTTTGTTAAATTAGATAATAAAGCTGACACAGCCGCCACTGCAGAATGCATTAGCTGGTGCTCGGGGGGAGCGGCGATGACCTTACAAGGCATTGTGTCTTCCTGTGTCTCTTCCTCTGAGAGACACAAACACACAGTGAGAAAGTGGAGAAGCGAACGACGGGGAGATGCTGAACCCCTTCATCCGACTTTCTCCCTCTCCTCTGTTGCCACTCTGCTTGATTTGAATTTCTTCGAGCCATGTCCTTTCGCATTATCACAAACGGAAAAAAAGGACGTTGAGGAGGAGAAGTGTGTGTGTGTGTGTGTGTGTGTGTGTGTGTGTAGAAAGCCCTTGAGGGAGTTTTAACAGTCTGACACAGCGCTCCACATTAGGAACATTATTGGAGATTAAAAGAAAAATATATATATATGAGACACACGTTCTCCCTCTGATGTGCACACACACTTCTAAAGTGACACTTTCTTGATGTGCCTGCCTCCATTATGGAAACTACTCAAGCCGATTGAGGCTGACAAAACCCCCCCCCCCCCCCCCCCCCCGGGGAGGAAGCGGCGGAGAGGCAGGAGTGAAGAGGAGGAGAGGAATTTTTTTCCGGTAATTTTAATTGCAAAGCTTGTTAGCCTATTTCTTTTTTAGCGCCTTATTAGCATGTCATTATGAAGCCAGACGGCGCTTGACGGACAGCCTGAAGGCGAGCGGTGGCTTTGTGTGTGTGTGTGTGTGTGTGTGTGTGTGTGTTTACGTTGTGCACGTTATGCAGACAGCTATTATTTTGTGTTTACTACGTGTCAAGACGACGGTGCGAGTATCTACGGAGGCACTTGTGTGCTCTTTAATAGTAACGTGTTCTTTTTGATTAGTCCTCCAATCAGATTTGAACTACACTGCTGACCTTCTCTTTCTTTGCAAAGGGAACAGAGAATTTAGAAAACCTTTCTCTCAACTATTCCATCCACACATGTTTTTGCCCTCTGCCTACAAATAGAAGGCAGATGTAGAGGGTGGGAGGAGGAGCCAATTTGGGTTCATGCACCCAGCGTGGGCGTGATGATTGGTTGTCAAATGTGTGTCCACAAGTCAAAAAGCCCATTTGCGCTGATTACCTTTACTTGCCTGTACGTATGGCAGCTGCTAATGAATATGTGGTTGCTCAATTTAAAGGGGAAGTACGCACATTTTCATAGTTCATACATGTTATTCATATGGTCTTAGACAGTCCAAAAATATATCTGTCTCCCATTCATTTCTTTATGGAGCTGCTCCAGAGGTTTGAGACTTCCTTCTCTGGTTCACTGCTTTGAAAGAGAGCAGCTTGATTTCAGGAATATGGATTTAACTTTCCGAGACCTTTCCTAGAACCTTCCTAATTTATGTGGTGTTCTTTTTTTAAGCATCATTAGCAGAAACAAAGTTAAAAAATCCAAGAATTGAAACTGTCGTTGGTGAGCTAATGACATGTTCCCCGAACTGAAATGAGTTGGAACGAGTGCAGTTTTGGTGCAGCCATATAAAGTGTAGATGGACAACTCTTCTTGGAATAACGGCAAATAATTGCTGCTATCTTTACTTAGAAATTGAGCCAAAGCAAAAAGTATGAATGTATCACTGCAAGGCTGGAAATTCAGACAGATACCGGAGCTTTCTTACCAACATTTACTTAATAAAGTTGTCATAGCACTGATGACGATACACCTGGTCCAATGACTACATCAGCACCATGGACAGCGTCAGAATATACACACATATACAATATATATATATATACTTACAGATACATAAACATAAATACATGAATACATATATACACATACATACATATATATATAACTAACGAGCATTACTCGGACGCACGAGTCACGTCTCAGTCATTATGATTTAGATGCCGCTCTAAAAGGAGTCGGCACAATTTATATAAGATAAACGATCTCAAGTGTAAAGAATAATTAACGGAGTGAGTGAAGAGGACAGAAGAGTCTCTCGGCTGACTGATTGAATCGGCTTCTTTATGACCGTGAAGCTGTCGCTTTAGAGCGGCGTGGAGAGAAAGAGCACAAATGAAAGTACTGCACAGGGAGGATCAAAATAACTTCATTCATATCTAAGTCATAGTTGAAAAGTTTGTGCTCACACACACAAAAAAAAAGGTCTCCGTTACCTGGCAACAGGAAAGTGAAGTGCGATGCGACACTGACGACAAAAGACTGAGGCTTTGATAGTCTCAGATAATAACATGTGGGATAAATTACAAAGATGTACCTCTGCTTCTGCTGCCAAATATGTGCTGTTAAGTAAAAAATACACCCACGTGAATTCAGTTTAAATTGACTAGAGAACACCTTTACTCCATACTCCACAAATAAAGATGGCCGCTGCGAGGTACGTTACTGCATTCGCTGTAACTTCAGATGCCACAAGCGCTCTATCGAGGCCCTGAAGTGTCATCACTGACTTCAAAGATATACTGAGGAAAGTTGTTCATGGTCGACGTGCCGAGACAGGAGGGGAGAGAGGAAACTGTGAGAGAAACAAAGTCCTCTTTATCTTTCCCCACTTCTTTTTCAGCTGCCTTTCGGTTTGAAGGGGCCGTCCAATAGGGAGACCTCTGGGGGTCTCTGTGGCTGGTTGCACAGGCTGTATGAAGAAGTTTGCTAAAGGCTAATTAATTGTAATGGTCAAAAAAATAAGAACCTTGAATGGATGTTGAGTGGAGCTTGTTGATATAACTGCAGATCGTATGACATCATGACTGTGTCCTTTGAGGACACTGAGGTCTTGAGGTACTTTATGGAAATTTGCAGAGAATCCCACAACCCGCAGAAAGTTGTGGACCGACTCTGGCCTTATTTTTAGACTCCGAATGCGACTCATTTCAGGCCAAATAAAGTATTTATAAAATAGTTTGGTCAAACTCCATTTGAATGCTATTCCTGGCAGCATGGAAGGAGCTTTGAAAGGGCATTCAGACCTTTCCATTGGGGGGAAACACAGCGTTAAACAGCCCATTACTTCCCTGTAATTCCATTGTAGTTTTCCAGGAAAGAAAAACAGTAAATCATCTGGTAATAAATTGAGACAATCCTCTGAGACAGCTGCTGAAGTGTGTAAAGTTTATAAGCTGCTGATTGAAAGAGCGGTGACAGGACAAGTGCGAAAACCTTTTAAATAAAACTCGCAGGAAAAACAAACAGCCAACTAAATAAATATCAAATGACAAATAAATGCTTAACATGTTGAGATATTCAAAGAATCTAATTTCAGCCCTCGTGGAATGAATATGAAATTAAAAAGCAGTAAGTTAGAACGTTTTTTTACAAGTTCATACATTCATAATCTGTGTCAAAGTAGTGTGTTTGTCCCTCGGGGTAGTTCACTGACTCACAGGCTTTTTTATCGGGTAGATTTACACTTCATTATGGCAGAACCCTGCGGCCAAACACACACTTTTTGCCCCGTCAGCTACAGTGAAGAAGTAATTAAACTTAGTAGCTCCGCCGCACCGACAAAACAAATTGATTCTGGCTTTAGGATCAAAGATAGTGACTGTGTGTGTGTGAGTGTGTGTGAGTGTCTGTGTGTGTGTTTATGTGTGCATGTACGGAGGACACAAACACATGCAAAGAAATGTAAAGAGAGGTTATCTAACCTTCACGCTCTGGTGGCATAAACTAGAGAGAGAGAGAGAGACCGACTGGAGGGAGAGAGAGAGACAGATAGAGGAAGACATGAGGCAAGAAGAAGTGGAAAGGAAAGCGTCTCCAGACCTGAGGGCTACAGAGACTAATTAACTTGAGAGACACGACCTTTCTCTCCTTCTCCCTGAGCGAGAACATGTGTGTGTGTGTGTGTGTGTGTGTTTTTAATCAATACAAGGGCATAGTCATCACAGCCAGATGGACCCGGTACATCATGTCTCATCGTCGCGTGAAAGCCAGAGAGCTAGAAGCAGAGAGGAAGCGTAAGAGAGAATTCCCAGAATACCATTTTAAACCGTGAACCCTTAAACGCACCCTCAAACACACGTCTGTGAATGTATCTGTGTGTGTGTATGTGTGTGTGAGGACCAATTTAAGGTGTCAGACCTGCAGAGGTACGACATTTTTGGCCAGTCTGACTGCTTCAGAGGGCTGTTTGAGAATATTAAAAGTAGGTTTTCTTTGGTTAAAGTTATCAGGGTTTTAGATAAGTTTGTGGTGAGTTGTGGGGTGGATAGATAAATGGATTTATTTGACAATAAAAAATGCCAAAACCCAGACCTGACATGTGATTACAATATAGGTGATGATAAAAATACACAATAAAGCTAAAAACTTGAATAAAAGAGGAAGATAACAAGTGTCCTCGTCAGGCGTTAAAAACGTACAGACATGGTTTAAAGGGACTGTGTGAGGGACTTGGTGGCCTCTGGTGGTTAGGCCAACCAAGGCATTATAACACAAGGTGCAATGGTAGTCTGAACGGAAGAACTGAACGGGTGACGTAATAACATGAACGGCTGTTTGGTTTGGTTTGTCTGTTCTGGGCCGCTGCAAAGAGATAAAGTACAGTAAGAGTGTGTGTGTGTGTGTGTGTTGTGTGTGAGGCAATCCTCTTTAAATAGACACCACCGGATACAGAGGGAGACCGAGAGGAGACAGAGGCGAAGAAGACGGAGGAAGAGAGGGGAAATAAAGCGTCCTCTGGAGGGGGATGATTAGGAAATCTGAGTGTGTGTGTGTGTGTGTGTGTGTGTGTGTGTGTGTCTGTCTGGGTGTGTTTCTCTCACTCTCTATGTGTGTGTACATGCAGTTTTCCTGCTCAGGGACAGTTGGTGCCACACAACACTGAACGCCAGTTTCACCTTTAAAAAGAAGAAGCTACGTCCTGATGTACTCACCCTGGTCGAATGCTGACCGTGTCTTCATGTGGAAAAAGGCCTCCTTGGAAGAGCTGTCTCAGCGTTTTGTTGCATTCACATGAGCGTTGTTCGGACCGTCTTCGAACTCGAGGCGCTCGACATCTGTCGTGCTTTTAACGTCTGAAACAAAAAAGAAAATATGTATCCAGAGGTGTTGTGGCACGCTAGTGAGCTTAGCTTAACACTTAACATCTACAGGTCTGTCCTCATCCACTGTTTTGTACTTATACCTACAGAAAGTAATGCGCTTTCATTTGTATATAACCCACGTAATCTAGAGCCCAGATGTGCAGGGCTGCCGGTTAGCAAGTCAGGTGACATACTGACCGATGACTTCTGAAAAGGGAGCTGGTTTGGCTTGATGGACGGCTCAAACAAACACCGGACTTTCACCCAGGAGACTGCTGTTCATGTGACATAACTTTTGTTACACCTAAATGTGTATTTTCTAAGTCTTTCTTCCATTAACTAACGCCACGCCCGTAAATTAGGTAACAAACATGCTTAGTTTAAGTAACAAATGTACTCATTTGAACCCAAAACTACAATATTTTCTTAAGGTTTGGCCCGAACATCGAAATGTTAATGATGCATTTCCACACATCGATTTTAGAGTGATCACGGGAATATGAAGACAGAATACCTGTGTGGTGGAAACAGTGCTTTTTATAGCATTAAATGCCCAATCTTTGTTGACATTTTGTGTGTCGGCACCCTAAATATTAATTGAGACTGTAGACCTGTTTTAATCTTGTCTGTGATCTAACAAGACTCAGCTTAGTACAGCTCTGTGTTTAGGAACAGCAGTGCTTTGAGATAAAAGCTAACATCAGTATGCTAACACAATGTAATAAATGCAGGATGAATAAAGTATCTATCTATCTATCTATCTATCCATCTATCCATCTATCTGTCAATGCTCACCAGAGTTATTACAATCTATCCTGACAGGAACATGAACGGCTGCACCAAATTGCCAATGCAACCCTGAACAATAGTTGTGTTGTTTCGTATTGTTCGCACTGCTCATTCATTGTTCAAAGAAAACTAAAGTAAAGAAAACCTGAAGCTGAGTTGGTCCTATTAGGGAGTCTGTGCTTTCATGCGTGTCCCATATGAAGCCGGAAAAAGCGTTATTCTTGTATTGACGTCTACAAAACAACATATATTGATTCCCTCCCCTGCCTCGGCTCTTTTTTTTCCAGTTAGTTGATGAATTCTGAAACCGAGTCCAGCTGATATCACAAGACGCCGCCGTCAAAAGCAGCTACAATATGAAGCACATGGCTCAACGCCACCAGCGGCGGAGAGCACGAGTACAATATATAGCTGCCACACGGAGAAGTTCTCGTTCTGGATATGTGTCTGGGGAAACACCCTGCTTAACATTCACACAGTGAGACGCCTGGGTACAGAAAAGATTACTCCAAAAAACAACAACTAAAAAGACCAATAAAGTTTGCTAATTCGTAATTAGATCCCCTGTTACCACAAGAGTTGGCAAGGCTGTGCTTTTCGGGAGTGGAGCGCGCCTCGAAACCGATGAAAAACGCTGCGCTGGAACATGAACAAACAATAAGCATTGTGTGCTCTCTGCTGGCTTCCCTCAGAGCGGTTACATCACATCTCACCGCTCCGACGCTGGGAAAGCTCTGTTTGGAAATGAGCTTGATATGTTTTTTGAGAATTATTGAGACTTAATTAGTCTGAAGTCAAAATTAAACACTCGGCCTGCAGCCTCAGTAAAAAATCAAGTTTATAGAATAAATCACATGATGTAATTATGGAAACATGAGGTCAGGGTGAGGTTGCATTAGCTGCATAATGGATAACTTTGGTGCTGTGTGTGGATTTCAGAAGAATCAAAGGAGCATCCTGGTGTTTATGCATCTTTCATAACGTTTCCACTGTATACTTTCGCACGGTATCATCAGCACCCGCTGGTTTCCTTTTATTGTAATACAAAATCAACTTAAAACTTGTGGAACGGTAATCCATCAAATTGCAAATCACTGCGGTAGTGCAGATGACCGCCGGGACTGAAGTGAGACGTCTGGCGGCGTGGTGCGTTCATGTGTCCTTGTAAACGCAGCATCTTCTGCACGCCGTCTACGTTTCCGACATCGGCAGCACTGCGTCCGTCCGGGACAAACATCCTCTGCAAAGTAAATGGATTAACGGGAAGGTTCGCGCTCCCCATTTCAATAAAGTGAGCCTGAGAGCATCATCGAGTAGAATTCATTATTTAAAAGACTCTGAGGACAGAGGCGAGGATGTGATAAGGCCACACATTTTAAATGTTTTTTTAATCCATCCATCCGATTTAAATATTTATAGATGCGCCACACGTACTCTCTGACACTTACGGATAGCTGGTCCAATGTGAACCCCGTTGAGTCTGTGAGCGTACCCGATATATGCTTCAATATGTTTGTCACTTGACTTGATCAGTACACCAATGAACGCTTCATCATGGACACAATATACTGGTTTTATAGTTGTTGCCTGTGTGCAGGAATAGTCATGGAAGTCATTCGGACACATCCTCATGGAACCACGAGCATCCGCACAAAATTCCCCCGACGATTCATCCACTACATTGTTTTTCACTCATTTCAGTCTGCGAGAACCAACCGACAGGCCGACGGCGCTGGCATCTCTCGGTCTGCAGAGGATACAGAACAGATTGCGAGAGATATTAAACCATCCAGGCGTCACGGGGGAATGTTTGTGCATAACTACATCTCGAGGTAACACCTCTCTGACAGCAGCAGCAATTAAACCAACAATGCAGTCACGTCGCGCAGCGCAGAGCCACTCGCACGCGTCACAGCCGCTCACAATATGAGCAGCAGAAGTGGTGATGAGAGTTAGTCTGCGTCTGACAAAAGCACGATGATGTATTACCTCTAGCACCTCTAGCACCTTTAGCTGCTAGCCGCCGGCTCAGACGTCGCCATGTTGAGAGCCATGTGGAGGCAGTTAAAGCCCTGAATTCAGAGTTTTCAGGAAACCCGACGATACGAAGCTTTATATAACATTAAGTATACATTTAACTTAATTCATAATTTTCCTTTAGGCAGTTATTTATGTCTATCTTTTTAACTTTCTCAGGCAACTCAAAGATATGCCACTTGTCATTTTGAGCGTTGTCCATTTAAACCTCTGTGAAACACACTTTCACACACACACACACACACACACACACACACACACACACTCTTTGTTGAGTTCTGGATTGTCATGCAGCACCAGTGTGACAGACACTTCATGTCAGCCCACTCTCTCCCATCTCCTCTTCATCAAAGTCTCTTTTCTCTCTTTGCCCTCCTCATTGTCGCTATCTCTCCCTGCCTTCCTCCAAGTCCATTATTCCTCCATTAAAACCCACGATGACCCGTGTAATTGCCTCCAATGACTGGGTCCTAATGAAAAAACACATCGCATTAGTGGCGAGACTGCCGTGTGTGTGTGTGTGTGTCTGCATGTCAAAGCCACCGGGCCCTGACCAAAGCAGATAATATTCTCTGTCATAGCTGCCAGTTACACCCTTTTAACCAGCGCCTGTGAGCGCCAATCAGCTGGAGCTTTAACCGATGCAGGTAACGTCCTCTCAGGCCCTTGTTCCACCGGTTTCACCCGGCCGTGTGCGGCGCTGTTGTTTGCGCGGCTCAAATTGCATTGACAGACATGCATGAATGTGAAAGTCCGAAGCGCCTGTTTGAGTCGGTTGGTGAAGAGAAGAAGACAGGGCATTGAAGTGAACTGCATGTGGGGAAAGATTGGAAATGCAAGAGAGAGAGAGAGAGAGAGAGAGCGAGAGAGAGCGAGAGCGAGAGCGAGAGCGAGAGCGAGAGCGAGAGCGAGAGAGAGAGAGAGAGAGAGAGAGAGAGAGAGAGAGAGAGGCACTTTCTTTGACAGGGAGGTCCACACTGTGTGGATGCTGATGTATTGATTCAGTGACTCGAACACATACAATTATGCACATGGGGTTGAAAATTGGGTGTGAAAGAATGAAAAGGAGAGTAGGAGAAGCATCAAAGGATCCAGAACATACACAGTAGCTACACAGTCCTGTTCATCCTGAGCAGGATGCAAAGAAAAACAGATTGGATGGGCACAGACTGGATCAATGAACCTTGAGGTTTCTGAACCAAGAATATGTGTCATGACAACGTGTGGATCAACGTGACAGTGTTTTAACAGCTTATGGCGCTTTGGCCGTTTCCAAATTGCATTTTCCATTTAGGTTTAGGTTTAGTGAAAGGATCATGGTTTGACCATAGACTCTATATACCCATTGGTTTGTGGAATGCAGTTTTTAAAGCCTCGAGTTTGGTGTTTTGGCCGTCGTTACTGCTGTTGTAATTTTGGATTTTTGCAACCAGTGAACAGAAGTGACCATATTTGGACTGCAGAGGAGTGACGTAGTAGATGTCGTATACGGCTCTGGAAGAGACCTGTCAATTACAAGGTAGCCCCGCCCTAAAGGTCTGTTTGACTCTAAATGGACCATAATGTACTAAATGAACATCATGCTGTGTTGAAGAAGACTTGAAACTAGAGATTGAGACCATAAACTCATGTTTACAATGTTTACTGAGGTAATAAATCAAGAGAGAAGTAGAGTCATTTTCTCATAGACTTCTATACAACCAGAGGAGTCGCCCCCTGGTGGACAGTAGAGAGAATGCAGCTTTAAGACGCTTCCACTTTCTGTTTTTTACACGGGACACAAACACAGGTGACCTGGGTGCGAATCCCGTGTATAAACCATCAAACCCTCCATCCATCCGTCCTGATCTCTTCCGTACGCGGACTTCGATTAAAGGTATTTTGTGATACCTCAATGGGAACGTCATTTTTACGAGACCACATGCAGCCTTGTCACAATGATCAATATTTCAGTCCTGCATCAATGCTGCTGTAAAACACAACAGAGATTCAGGGAATGAGTCTCCCACGTGAGGATCAGGTGTGTGCAGGTGACAAGTAACAAAGAAACAAGATATATTATGATCAGTTTGTTCCCTCGGATTTCAATGAAAGCGAAAACGAAATGCCACCACAGCAAAGCTCCACATGCAGCGAAGAAACAACTACCATGCTCGTTATTTGTCTGTTTTTCCAGATAGCAGAAGGAGCCACATCAGGGGTTCTCAACCGTTCTCCTGCAATGGTGGCCGTCGTTTTGAGATCTCTCTAAGTGGGGTATGCCTCAATAATTGCCCTGATGATCAACAGTCTGGCTGTTTGGTGATCAGATGGATGTCGGGCATTTCCAAAATGTCTGTCAGCTGTCGCACAGTTGGAGCAGTTCTACAAATTGACATCCCACACAGCTGCTGCCAACGGATCTGTTACAAACAGTAGTGAGCTTGTTTTCATGTCATCAGAGCAGCACTTCACATCTTATGGCCAACTGTAGGTCTTGAAGGGAAAGCGGTGCCGTGATATAAAGGTACTGAACTTGAACCAAACACACTTACAGTCCTCACTGCAAAGCAGAGAGGCCATATAGTCCACCGTCTTTCCGAAGCCTTTCCATTGTGCTGTGTCGAATAAAGCGCAGATGAAACAGAAGGACAGGGTTAGAGAGGAGAAGAGAACCAAACGACACAGAGAGAAAGATATTAAAGAAAGCCCACCAGGTAATAAACAGACGAGTCTTTGAAATTAAGTTAAACTTTCGTGATTCATTTGGCCAGAGTTTCAGTTTTTCCATTTCTCTTCCACTAAAGCATTAATTCATTCATTCTCTTTCTTTGGTCTCTTGCATTTCACCCTTCTTGACTTCCCATGTTCCATTCCCTTAGGGATCGTAGAGGGGAATTAATTATCTCTCCTCGCCAGTGCTTCTTCAACCATTCCAGCATCTAGTTATCTACCTTTCTCTCTGTATGGATGTATAATATAAGTACGTACTGTAAGATACCAGTCTAATCTTCATTCCCCTTCTTTGTTTTGTCCCTCCTCTTCACTGCCTTGCTCCCTCTTTCTGTGCATTGGGTAGAGTTCAGGTACGATTGTGGGCAAGAAGCCCCTCTTTTCTTTCCGTCGCCTACCTTCCTGCACCTCAGTCCTTCATCCACGAATCCCTTAATTAATAGTGCGTCTCTTTCTCTTACACTTGACACCTCTAAATCTCTCCACCGCCTCCTTCTCATTCTTCTAATTCCAATTTCTGGCGCGCCACATCTCTGCGGTTAATCCCTCGCTATCCTTTAATCTCCCTGTGTTTGGTCCATTCATCCCGTCCCCGCCGCCAACGTCCTGCAAGGCCCGCATATCTCCCTCCACCTAAGAATATGCCCCGTCATTTTCTCCGCCGCATTGCCTGTCCTTTGTGCTTACCGCCGCATCTTGCCCCCCGTGTCCCCGTGTCCGCTTTCCCCCCCAAAAGAGCAAGCAAGTTGTGCTCGAAGCTGTGGTTCACCTTTCCAAGTGAAACGGTATCAGAATCTCGTAGTAAATAATACACACAAAGGTGTATTTCAAGGAATGCATGAAATGTGTGGGGAGTTTTATGTGCCGACTCGTCTCCGTCCCATCTTATCAGCAATGCACAGCCTCAGCAGTAATCTCATATCACGTCGTTTCATTTCAAAGAGTTCAGCGCAGCCGTATTTCTTCTCCGACGCATTGTTCCTCGTGAGAAAGACGTGCACGCGAACACCAACACCTCTTTGATTTTGTCTAATAAGTCGGGTGCACTCCGCAGTGCATCGCCTCTTTGTTTCCCCGCATTGGCAGGCTTGTTTCAACTTTATGTCCTCCTCAACACAAACATCATCCTTCTCCTCGCCGCGTCTGCAGGTCCGCGATGATTGAGCGAAAAACATAGTTTTGCATGAGTAATGCCGTGGCAATTCGCCAATCGCTAAAACGTATGCTGGCAATGGACGGGGGTTCAAACTTTGCACTCCGGAGCTGATTGTGTTCCAGTTATCAAGCACACATTCGTGAGGAACAAATTTGATCTGAATTGTCTGTTTGGATCTCTTTGACCTGATCCATTTGGGCACCTTTGATAATTCTAGATGATCAACAGAATGCAGCACAGGGATAACGAATCCTGACAACTAAAATGAGACACAGAGTTGTCTATATAAAACCAATGAGGCTCGCTCTGCTGATTAAATTAAAGCCGGATTTTGCATATAGATTGGATTGGCAGATTAGAGGAAAACGGAAAATTCTATAATTGCTATAGACAGTTGGGCTGTGTGCAGTTTCCAGTGTAGGTCAACCGGGAGAGCAAAGCATCAGGGTATAGATCAGTACCAGGAGCTGATTGCATAATGAGCTGCTGTCTAAAGCGCCTTTCCCACTGAACCCTCTTACTTCGACATTAACCGGAGGAGCTGTATGTGAGAACACAAATGTCTGAACATTCAACAGACTTCACCCCGCCAGCTTACGAGTGCAAAGTCTGTGTGAAGTCCGACTGGGCCCATGTGTGAATTGAGGCGCTCATTGTCTGGAGGATTCAGACAATGATGTTGGTTCATAAAGCACTGAATCGTATATAGGGATCTTCTGCTACGTTGTTAGCCAACAAAACCTCTCATATACTCTCGGACAGGTTCGCTTTCTGTCCCCAGTTTAGTCAAAACGAACAGATAACTAATTTCTGCATCCAATTAAATTTTCAAATGAGTTCAGAAACTGAATCCATCAAAGGACGCGTTGCATGAAGGAGGGTCCTTCAGAGGTCCAACATTCGCCTCTTCTACAAATAAAACCGTTCAGCCGCACAGAGATCCGAACCCATGGTGCGTTCAGGTTCTCATTAAAAACCTTTAAAGTCAAACATTTCTAATTGTACCACCAGGACATTGTCCTCAAAGGACCAACAAAGCGTAAAAGACAGTGATCAACTGGGAAACGCTCAATGTTTCCTCCAAATTCAGGCAAAGTGAGACTGCGTGTCTCGATCTCGTCGAGCAAAGTGAGATTACGCACTAACACACACAGACTGAAACTATTCAAAACCAAAGTGACGCCACAGAGGGGGGAAAAGGTTTTCAGCATGAAACGATGAGAGATGAAAGGACACATGGAGAGAGACAAAGATTGAGAAAGACATGAAGACAGAGGAAGAGGAGTCTGATCATTGTTACCAATGATCTCATCCCTTCTCATCATATTTTGGCACTTGAGCAGAATCATAGAAACAGAATGGGAGTAAGACGGACATTCCCATTTAAATCAACATAGCAGGAGTCAGAGTGGCGGCCATTTTTATGTGCACCATTGTCCACATGTGGCCGATGTAGCGGGCAAAGGTCTGCATCAACGAAAACGACTGACAGCAAGTCGCAAACTCACTGAGGTTTCGCAGTAATGTTTGAAATGTAAAAGGTACAAAGTAACATCACAAAGCCCAGAGAGCCAGAGTGAATGAGTACAACTGAACACCTTAATGCTTCATCCACACACGTTGCCTTCGCCAGATGAGTGTATTAACGCATGGTGGGATTAGTACGCTAGCTAGCGGGCAGCTGGCTAGTTGGCTAGCTTGCTAATTCCACCACGCTTTAATGCTACACTAGAAAATGAGCCAATCCGCGGGCTGAAAGTCCTGTATTTGTTTGACCCCTCCACCACCCGTCCCGTCTCGCTCTTAACACTACATTTGTTGCTCTGACGGTCGTATTCTGTTGGTCAGTTAGAGTTAGTTGAGCCTGGTGTGTCTCATAAAGACTCTGAAGGCTGCCTTCTGCATCAAGCCGACGAGAGCGTCGGTATTTGGCTCTCAAACTGAAAAAAGACATGATTAAAGGCAGCGACGTAACATGAAAAAAGTGCCCCTGCAAAGTGTGTGTCTTCCCATGTGTGTGGCAGTATCCATGTGTGTGTTTTCTTGAACATGTGTGTGTGTGTGTGTTTTCCATTTGTCTCCTTCGTGGCTTCACTAATGTTTGAAGAAGCTATTTGAGTCTCACTCGGTGGCTGCAGATTAACGATAAGGAAGATTACACTGTCAGAATGTGTGTGTGTGTGTGTGTGTGTGTGTGTGTGTGTGTGTGTGTGTGTGTGTGTGTACGCTCGGAGACAGAGGTTTTTTGTTTTCTTGCTTGGGCATATGTCGCCGTGCATGCGTGCGCTGTGTGAGTGTTTTTCTTTTTCTATCCCTCCTCCGGTGAGACCCCACGCACCGTCTGTCTCCGACTGATCTGGTATTCATTGCCACAGAGAGACGGGAAAAGAGATGGAGTAAGAGGAGAAGAAGAGGAGGAAGGAAGGAAGGAAGAAATGATGCAAAAGGAGAAAAAGACACAGCGAGATGATACGAGAGGAAGGAGAGTTCATAAGCGAAAAATAAAGTAGGGTGTTTATGCCAAGAGGTTATTATTTTCATTCACGCCTAAACTGTCTCAACAGATGTCTCCACTCTCCTAAAAACTGTCTCCTCCAATGCAGCAATTCTAGATCCTGATATTCGATGTCACCAGCGCTTTCCAAAAATGACTGTTTTTATCGTTCCGTCTGCAGCCATTTTGTAAGAGCAGGTGCTGCAGACTCTGGTTTTTTGTTTTGTGTCTCTTTTTTTTTTTTTTCTCTCCTCTTCCCCAAATGGTGGATCTGGCTGTGAGAGGAAGAGGACAGAGCAGCTGAAGAGGTGAGATGGGCGTAGGAGGAAGACGGAGGCAGAGGCAGGAAAATAAAAGGATGGGGGGTGAAGGAAGAGAGGGCTGGAGGAGGTGTTTTCCATCCTGTTTGTTTTTCACTAAGGGTTTTTCAAATCTAATGAGAGGCTAAGAAGGAGACAAGAGGGAGACAGGAGGACCGAAACAGAAGCCACACACAGAGAGATTAAAGCAAATATGCAAACACACGGGAAGGATATCCAGAAAATAATGTCCACAACAGAAAGACGAGACGGAAAAATGATTAAAAAAAATAAAGAGAACGAGAGAGATAACATGCATTAATAGACCGAAGGCGTAATAACGCTGTCGGGCTCACTGGTCCTGCATACCAATTTAACACTCACCACAGGGAGTGTGTGTGTGTGTGTGTGTGTGTGGGTGTGTGTGTGTGTGTGTGTTGCAGTCCGGTGAGGTTCTGCGTTGCTTCAGCACCGTCTACGATTCCAAACAGCATCTAATTAATCTGCCCAGCGGGGTCTTTCACGGGGTGTGTGTGTGTGTGTGTGTGTGTGTGTGTGTGTGTGTGTGTGTGTGAGTGAGAGAGAGAAGGTGACGGCGAATGATTCACAAAAACATGTTTCCTCCCTTTGTCACTTTGTTTATGCGTTGCCGGGACCAGGACGTGCTGTCTTCAGTTGTTAGCGGTGACAGGAGACAGGCGGGAAGGCAGGACGACACATGGCCAGAAGTCACGGGGTCAGATTAATAAACTAAGGTTTTGCAGTTATTACTTGGTGCCATAAACCGAAAACCCACGAGAACACATCAGCGAGCAGAGACCTTGCACAGCGCTGACAGCTAACGGTGAGGGGGAACCAGAGGATGGGCGCCCGTGAGCTACCCAGTTGGGGCACGCTCACGTGCACTAACATGCACATGCATGTCAACAAAGCGACTTCACTAGACATTACTCCACTCAACCTTCACATATATAATAGTTGTTTTCTCCTGTATTAATGCTCTGAATGACGCCTGATGATTCATGCGTCTGTGTTTGCGAACAAAAGGAGACTGAGGTGAAAGATTAGAGAGATTTGTTACACTAAGAGCTTAACAAATCCAGGATATACCAGATGGATCTGGACCCAAAATAGATTTGGCTGAACCGAACCAGGTCAGAGCCAAGTGAACCCAAGTCTCCCCCGAGACATTGCGTGTGATAGAAGGTAGGACGAAATAACTAATAAATTACATTCGAAGGAGGACTGATCCGTAACCCGGATTACCTCCGATTTAATCAGGGACGACAAAAAGGGGTTTAGGAATCGTCTCCTCTCCCGTCTCTTACTTTGACTTTCACCTCACTAGTTTCTAAAGAACCAGATCGATAGAGCCTGCCCTCTTCCTCGCCCGTACCCGTCATTATACTTCCCTCTTCCACATCCTCCGCTAACAAAACATCGAGGTCAAGATAAAGGGCCAAGGGAGAGAGTGTGGGAAATGTTTTGGGCCGATCTGCTCCGTCGTTGTGGTGCTTCGCAGCCTTGAACGCATACCGACAGGGTTGGGGTTCAATTTCCCCGTTCAAAACACAACATAACAGAAACGCTTTCAATAAAAATACCAAAAGGTGCCATTAGAAATGATATAAAATGTATATATATATTTATATGTATATATATATTGTACTGTATGTGTGTAGAAGATTATGATGGCTTGGATTTTAGGTCAATAGTAATTAATTCAGACATTATGGCGTTTTATTTACAAATTCAACAACAAACAATCGGACTTCACTATCAGGCGATTTGAGTCCGTTACTGGAGATTCCGATGCCGTTCTGCTCTTCAGCTAAAGCACAACGACACCTTGAAACAACAGTCATAATTAGAAAAACGCAGTTAAGCAACAAGAGCCGAGAAGATGCGCGACCTGCCCAGGAAGCGGTTCTAATGAAGTCTAATAGCTTTTGGACTCCTGTGTAATGTGGTGCATCCTCCCTCTGTGAAACATTGTCCACAGTCTGTCTGAAAGGTGACCGCGCTGTCCGTTTACACGACCCGCTAACTCACTCAGATGTGTGAAATGGAGCGTGGGCTGGACCGGTAGCGGGGGTATTTCCGCACCCTGAGTCAGCCTTCTCTGAATAAATGAATAACTTGGCCGTGTGCGAATGTGTTTTTCTCTGTTGGAAAACAAAGGCAAGTTTTCACGTGTGTTTTCATATCTATTTGTCTGATGCGTGTACAGTATGTGTGGGCGACGGCTGTGTGTGTGTGTGTGTGTGTGTGTGTGTCCTCCTCACACGAGGCCAAGTTTGGACTTGCCCCAAGCTGAAATGAGGTTTTTTTTAGTTTTCTCTCATCTCTCTCGTTATCTCTTCCTCCCACTCTCTACTCAAAGAAGAAACATGAAGATGCATTTGAAAAGTCTCAGGCAAAACAAGATGAAATGGACGAGGTACCGGATCAGGCTCTGGCATCTTTTCAAACTATGTGCCGCCAGAATTAATTAATTAATTAATTTAAATAAATGGCAGGTAGATTAAATCTGCTCGTATGACATCCGTGCCCAGTGGGAAAAAAATCAACCTTCTCTCCAAAGAACATACGGGATATTAATGTAGAAAGTATCGCAAAAATATTTTTCAACCTCTGATATGAGACTAATGTGTATACAGACATACCCACCGTTCTTCTCCATCATCCCTCAATATATCAGTCCTAATGCAGAGTACATTCCCTGTTCTGCTTCCGATAGATACAGAATCTCTTCCTCCTCTCTAGATGGGCTTGTTCAAAGACAGCTGCTTCCTACTCCGCTCTAATGCCTTTTGGAGAATGTAGTTTCTTCTGCTGTTGACTTACACAGAGAGGTGTTTGCTATTCAGCCTCATTGACATTAGCGGACTAAATGATAGATCATACATTCATGTATTTAAATAGAACAAGCAAGCTAGAAATAACTTGTTGATCTTTACATAAACGGTTCTTTGAACTGCTGTTCTCTCCGTCCTTCCAGCTCTTTTCCTCTTCTACCCTCCTCCATCTTTACTGTTTCCTCTTGTACACTCTGACAACATCGAGAGCCAGAGACAAACAACTGTCAGGAGCCCGACTGCAGGTCTCCGCTCTGGCTTCCCCCCTGGTGCCATTGCTACGCCTATTAGCCACGAGCTAATTACCCGGCGGCCCTCCCCGCGGGATTGGCTAGCCCCACTCTAAGCTAATTAGCATGCACCTGATTGAACGGGCAGGGCTGGCCGAGCAAGTGGAACTAAGAGTGACAGACGTGGAGGCACTGTCGAGGTAAAATTAGACAAAGCGGGAAGGGAGATGACGGGGTGAAACAAAAAGCTACGTTAGTCCGTAGCGCTACTTGGGAGAGGAAACATTGTGCAAAATGTTTGAGGATCTCTTAAAGGGAGAAAAAAAAAGATTTTATGGTGGTTAGTATTAACAACCCAGTGGGATCAGGCACCAAATTGGTAGCAACATTGGGGGCGCGATGCTTTTCTTTTGTTCATTAACCACAGCAGAATCTTTGTGTAGCTTGTCATCTGTGTAGCACTAAACTGGGATCTTTCAAGGGTCATTATGCTGCCAGAGCTCCATGGCGCCGCTGCAGTGCTGCAGTGGATAACAAGCACAGATAGCTCCACTTTTCTGTGTTGGCCCCCGGAGGAGCAGCTCCGTCACTGAGACCACCCACTTGTATGTAGAATGCGGGTGGAGAGGGAAACTGTGGGGAAAGTCCTGTGAAGCAGCTGTTGCTGAGCAGAGTTCCTGTCGGTGTTTGAAGACTTCTACATACAGAACAAAGATGTGATTACGCACCAGAATGTTAAAAAGAAACCTTGGAAATGTGCGTGCATGAAACAGCTTCTGTCACTTTCTTTGTGTGGCTTGTCCTTGAGAGTCGAAGCGGGCGTGTGGCAGGTGTGCGCGAGACGTCTCTGCGTGTCTCAGCCTCCACATTGCAGGCGCTGTGTGGTACTCAGAAACACACACAGCATGCACAATGAGGAGGCCTCCAACACGCCTCTACACCGGCCTCATCAGCGGCTTCACAGACTGCTTCACTGATTGCGCTCGGTGTCTCGCATCGTTCAAGGCACAACTCGCTCAACTGAAATTAGAATTCTTTCAACCTCTCTTATTCCTCCGCACAGCGACATTGTTTTTAAAAATAGTTTTGCTTTTGAGCATTTTATGCTTTTATTTAAATAGCTGAAAGCAGAGAGATGGGAAACGGATGCAAAGTGGTGACATCGTGGTTCATGGTCAGCATCTTGACCCGCCCAACACACCCTGCACATTAGAAACGACTATGTGGTTTACACCAGAACCACACTAACAGCTATGATTGATGTACTGCATGGTGGAACCAACGATATAGTGTGAATTAGAAACTAGTATAGAATCTAGTAAGTACTGTCTGATTGCACTTAAAGCTATGAAGTGCGCAGTAGAAACCATCTGGTGGACTATCTTTGGACTGCGGAGGAGTGACGTAGAGATGCTGTGTACGGCTCTGGTCCTGTCAATTGATCACAGAACCCAAATGATCCCAATGAGGGTGATCGGTTATGGAGAGAAACCATCCTTAAAAACGGATGTAAATTCTCTCTGCATTGCGTTTTTAACTCCACTGTGGCATCTTCCCCTGTGACTCAGTCTTCTGGATTCCCCCCCCTCCCCCCACTCCCTGAACTTTAAATTAGTGCATGTAGACTAATGAGCGCTCTCTCCACCGGGCTTCAACTTTTATGATTAAAAAAAAATGAGGCGACAAGAGTTACACCGTACTTGTTTTTTTAATAAGGCCTGTGACAATGGCTCCTCGTATACCCTTTAAAGTTAATTGTCTCACTCAGCATTCGGTTTTATTGAGCTCCGCCCTCTTGTTTCACTTCTGGTTGCAAAAAAACTGAGATGGCGCCGGCCAAAAACCAAGATTTTGATCGTCAAAATGCCAAACTCAAGGACTTTATGCCACAAACCAATGGATGACGTCATGACGACTACGTCCACTTATATGCTGTCTATGGTACAAAGCACATAAAGCGCTTCATCAGCACACTTTAGTGTTGACATACATTGTGTACTCTGTGAAAGCAATTAAACGATGCAACAGTGAACATGTTGCTCCCTTCAGTTGATGCATTTCCACCAAGGGCCTACCGGTAAACACCTTGCACTCCTTGCACATAATTGGTCGAGAGACTAACCGAGCAGGAGGCGATACACAGTGGACCTTCTCCAATGACTGACGGGGTATTAATATGTTTGACATGGAATATATTACTCAAGTGCAGATGATACAGAGCCTATAGTTGTGCCGAACGAACGTAACGCCGTACCCGTTTTCCTTCAAATCTACCCGTCATCCAATCAGAGCATCAGTCTCTCATTCACAAACTCGCTTATTCCCACTCTCTTTCTGCCGCTCGTCTGGCAGTCGCCCCTTTGCCCTCCCGGCTTCTCCTTCCGCCAGATGACTCAAACATCCGAGACGCCTTTCCTGCAGAGTCGGCCTGCCAAGCTTCTGCTCCAGACGCAGATCGCATGGGCGAGGGAGTCTGAGTCAGCGTTTGTAACTGCGTAAAAAAAATAATAATTCTGCATCCTAAACAAAGCGCGGTGAAGTCTTTTCTATCTGAAAAAGGTAGATCTGCAATGTCTCCTGGGCCAATCAGAGTAGTTCTGAAAACGCTGCAAGTTTAGTCAAAATAAAGATGATGAATAGAAGAGAAGTACAACATTCCCTTGGATCATAGGATAGTAGAAGCCTCAAAAGAGTTTTATCCCCCAAAAAGAATAGATGCTCTGTACACTTCATTTACATAACAACCAACTGCCACTGCCAACAAAGAGTACTTGTGTTCAACTCTTCAACACTCCCACAGCTCAGCCAGAGAGCTCTATACCTACTTTTAATGATCAGAAGAGCAAGAGCTGCCAACTGTTTCATCACTGATCGATGCATTTCCATCCGGTGTTCTTAATGATTCAGAGCAAGTGCACTCGCGTTTCCTTTCTCCCCGTCTCCCAGCCACTGGCTCATTATGACTCAAACGGCAGCAGGACAATCACTCTGGATTTGGCATTTCACACATTTTAGGACCGAATTATTTAAATGAGGGATATTTCGGAGTTCGTACCGAGGCGTCCGATCAGCTGCCAAACATTTGTTGTTGTCAATGTCTCCAATGACGGATGGCGATGTCAGCCGGTTGTTCGGTCCCCCGCTTTGGTCCAGAAGTATCTCGACTATAAGGTGGATTGTCAGGAACGGTTGTGCTCACGTTCATGGTCCCCAGAAGATGACTCCTACTGACTTTGGTGATCCTCTGACTTTTCAACCAGCAGGTCAAAGTTTCCACTTATCCAGGGAAATGTCTGACCATCTGCCATCAAGTGCAATCAGATGGACAACCATGAAATTTGGGACACACGTCTCTGTTTCCTTCACGATGAATTATGACAACTTTGCAGATTTTCTAACTTTTCATCCAGGCACTATCATTTGGTCAACATTTCTATTTGGTTTAAGACCAAATACATTGAAGACCTATGATTCCTATCAAGCTCAGCACTTTGTGTTAAGTGGTAATTAGCGATATTAGCATGCTGATATGCTAAAATACAACGGGGGTCATGGTAAACATTATGCCTGACAAACAATCCGCATCAAAAACACACTTTCCTTTAATAAATAAACACCTCCGCTGAATGTTTACATAAGGAAGGTTCAGTTTTCTGCCATTCACCTGCTTGCTATTGCTCTTTAAGAGAAAATCCTGGCAGTTTGAAAAGCAACACAAACTATTTTGGGCTAGTGACATATTTGCCATTTTGTCTTGTGCATTTACAATTTATTTTACAACAAGGTTACACTTCTGTCCCGTCTGTTTGTGTCCCGCGTAGGTTTTTATATAAAGTCCAGGAGAGTGGAGTATTCCGGTGAAACTCTGACTCCCATCGAGCCTCCGTCTCTGTGAGCATATACTGCACATGCTGTTCCATCGGAGGGACCCGAGACTCTGTGACTGCAGGTTTCGGTAGCATCTCGCTAACCTTTAGCGGAGGTGGATGATGAATCCAGCAGCGCTTAGGGAGCACAACTGTGGGTGTTACTGCCGCTGCTAGACTTTAATTATGCAGCAGCAGCAGCATAAAGTCTTTCACGCTGCATTCAAAGCATCGAATGTCAATCCTTGTTTGCACTAACATATCATTATTTTGAACCATACTTATAGAAATTATATTAAAACAAAGAGATAAGCTTTTGATATTCTGTGGTGTTTAAATTGACCTCATCCTTTTTATTCCCACTTCAAGTTTGGAAAAAAAAAAACTGGCACATTTATAGACTTTTGGCCAGCCTTCATTAGATTTGACACATGTTAGAGGATACACAGACACATATTATTTAATATAAACTTTAGGTGCGCACAACTGTCTATGTGCAGCAACTGCACAGAGCGGAGAGGCTCCCCGAACAGAACGGCACAATCAGGCCTATGGGGCAACGTCAGCGCATGAAAGCAAACAAGCAGTTTTGAATACATGAATAGAAAACTAAAGACGTGTGTGTGTGTGTGTGTGTGTGTGCGCGTGCTTTAGAGGAAGTGGCACATCAAACAGATTAAAAGTCGTGCGTGAAATAAAAAGAGCCTGAGAGTGTGATACTATGTGCACATGCAGGTGAGCAAGTGTGTGTGTGTGTGTGTGTGTGTGTGTGTGTGTGTAAGAGACAATTCTCCCACCGGACCTTCAGGGTCAGAAGGCTAATAGCAACACACTAGTACGACGTGAGTGAGTCATTCTCCGCCTCCGGGCTTGTGTGGCATCCCTGCAGTAATTTGCAATTCTATTAAAAGCTGCGTCAGAGCACAAGTTTCCTCTTCTTGCTTCATGTAGTTCTCAAATTGCGCCGGGAACAACTGAGTCAGTGCTCGTGTGTGTGTGTGTGTGTGTGTGTGTGTGTGTCTGTGATTTGATGGAAAATCAAGGTTTTTTTTCAGAACCGTGGTTCTGACGTGTTAACCATGGACCTTATTTCAGGCATTTCAAAAAACCCATCGACTTTACACACACACACACACCGAGTCACCCCCAAGATGTGAACACATATTGGCAGACGTCTGCCTGTCTTCCAGAGACCTTTCAAGAACCTTCAAGTATATTTATGGTGCCAGTCTGATTGTGGTGATCCAGACAGCCACAGTCCTTCACCGATCTGAGTCAGCAGGTCTGGAACGTGTCCGTCATCTCCTTGACACCTTGCCTCTGCATCTGAAGAAGTCCATTTCAGCAAACTGGTGTCGGTATTTGGTGCAAAAGTGCGGAAAGACGCTGAAAGGGTGTGAGAACCAGCATGCCTGACGGGCTTCTCGCCGAAAACCCAACTGAACGCTGTGACTGGTGAGAGCTGCATGTAGGTGTGTGCTTTGTTTGTGTGAGTGGGTGGAGGCTGTGAGGTGTAGCTGAGACGACCTCTTTGTGTGTGTGTGTGTGTGTGTGTGTGTGTGTGTGTGTGTGTGTTTGGTAGCCTGAAGAAATCATCTCGTGTTTCGCGGTAAAAGATGAAACACTTGAATTCTCTTTGCTGCATCCGTGGTCGAGTGTGTTTTGTGGATATGTGTGCATGTTCAGGAATAACTAATTGATCTGGTTACCAGTGAAGAATATCAAACATGTCTCTGACATGCACAGACGAAGCGGCGTTATTTGTTCCGCCTTTGATCACAGAGGCAGCTCAGGAGTTGCACTTCAACATGATGCTGGATTGACAGCAAAGATTCAAAAAAAGACGGTTCCCTTTCAGTCCTAAAAACTTTTACTTGAACTACAAATTACGTAATTAACATCACCACCGAACACTTTCCACACCAGAGGAGCTTCGTCGTTTTGAATTTATGTTCCACATGAATCTAATTAGACTAATAACCTGGTTCATAGAGCACACAGAACCAAGACAAGTGGACCAGACCTGATGGCCTGTAGCCTGTAATATAAAATAACATTCAAAGGGCACTGCAGCCATGAAGAATTAGACAGTCATTAATAAATGGGGGGGGGGGGGGGGGAGAGATGCAGCAGAGGCTGAAGTCTTCTTCAATACAGCATGATGTTCATTTAGTACATTAAGGTCCATTTAGAGTCAAACAGACCATAAAGCAGGGGATGCTTTAGGGCGGGGCTACACAGGTGATTGACAGGTTGCTACCTGAGCCGTATACGGCGTCTCTACGTCACTCTTACAAAGTCCAAATCCGGTCGCTAAGGTTCAATGGTTGCAAAAAACAAGGTGGCGATGGCGAAAAACAAAGATGGCGACGACCAAAATGCCTAACTAGAGGCTTCAAAACCGCATTCCACAAACCAACGGAGGCCGTCACAACGACCACGTCCACTTCTTTCTACACTTCTTATTACAGTTTGATTGTTTCGGTGTGAGCTGACTGAATTTGGCATTCCAAAAATGACTAGTTAACAGCTAACAATAATTTACTCCGCACAATTGCATTCTTAAGCCATCTATAGCGGGGGAAACAGTGCCATTTCCTAAAATGACTCCGCTTCTGGAAATTACTTTTTTGGCCTCCTTTGCTTCAGCTAATTGTCGATGATTAGTGGAAAAAGCCAAGCACCTTGGCAGCGGTTCCTCGGGGCTGATAGTCAGTGTAGCGTACATGAAGGCTCGCTGAGAGCAGAGCTGCTCATCGTGGTTGTTTCCAACACAAAGAAGAAGTGATATCCTCCTTTTTTTTCGGGGGGGGGGGGGGAAGCCAGCGATAGCGTATGCATCGATAGACTGAAAGTGCAGATGCCAATAACTATTATGTTGCATTGTCTGTGTGTGTGTGTGTGTGTGTGTGTGTGTGTTAACGTGTGTAGCTGTTAGAGATGAGATATTGGATTCCACTCACTGGCCTCAGTTGAAGAGAACAAGCTAACGAGCCTGAACACGCAGCGAGTGATGTACGACTGTCTGCTCCCTCTCTCTCTCTCCCTGGCTGTCCTTTGTCTCTCACGCTGTTTTCCTTTGTAAAAAATAATAATAATAAAAGCTGTTATCACAGTTTCACACCTTGCACACCTTTAATCGCCGACGTTTAACTGACTCCCTGAGTAATACTTTTGAAATCAATAAAGGCTTCTTACACCAACCTGAAGTATTGATGAAACTACTGCAGAAATAGTCCACGACTTCAACCAAACACCATGAAAAAAGCCAGTCAGCTTTAAAGAAAACGCTCTTCAACAAAATAGCAGCAGATCTGCAGCAGGTCACGAAGCTTCTTGCCATCA
>JAFEUB010001409.1:547500-677500 GCA_024529925.1 Ophthalmolycus amberensis
TGGTCATCTGCGGGGGACAGAGGCCTCCAGCCGGGTTTTGATACCTCACAGCTGGACGACTTTCATCAGATCAGTGGGAAAGTCACTCATCTCCGTGTTGGTGATCAATCATCACAACGCGGCGAGGGCGGAATCTGGAAGCATCGGATGCATGAACGCATACGTTCAACAGTTCAGTGCTGACAAGTAGTGCTTGTGCTTTGTGCGAGAACGGGCCCTCAGCAGCGCTGCCCAGGCGTATGACTGCTAGGCCCTAAGTGCACCAGCTGTGGGTGCCGGTCTACTTGGCCCACACTCAAGCAGAGATGTGGTAAGCAGGTCCAACAGCGACACGTTGGCAGGAAAAGCCGACGTACTGTACTCTTGACGTGCAGTGGCACATTTAGCCTCTTTCTGGTTTGTAAAAGGACTCTACACACATTACAGTGAAACATCCTGCCTGCGAGTTCTGTTCTGGTTTTTTACAAACCAAGTAG
The DNA here is from genome assembly GCA_024529925.1 of Ophthalmolycus amberensis. Lineage (NCBI taxonomy): Eukaryota > Metazoa > Chordata > Actinopteri > Perciformes > Zoarcidae > Ophthalmolycus > Ophthalmolycus amberensis. The sequence goes on from JAFEUB010001409.1 coordinate 547,977, forward strand.
TTTACAAACTGTTGTGTGAGGATGAGCTGCATGGGAGCGTACAATGTGATCATTGCATCAGCACCTTTAGAGCTGTGAAGCTGTAAATTACTAAACTTGCTTACACACACACACACACACACACACACACACACGGCTGCAATCAAATCTGCCTCAAGCTGATTATTCCCCTTAGAGAGTATTGATGATCACATAAAAATACTTCTTGATGAACTCCTCCACCATGTCTTTATTGTGAATAGTAATCAGCACATTCCTGAATTCATGCCTGCATTTCTGTTGGAGATGAAGCCAAAGAGCAGGAGTAAATATGAAAGTGTGACGCTCGTCTGAGCTGCTGATTTGCATTTTGTTTATGCAGAAAAGAGACTGCAGAGGCAGCTTCATGTCTCGTTGCGAGGGGGGTGAGTGTCACCTTTCGTGAAGAGAGGAACATCTTCTATTCGATGCGAGGGGGTCACACGTTTGTTCCAGATCTGTGCTCACACCATACTATCGTACGAGACGAGGGCAGAGTCACAGCTGCTGAACGGCTTCTTTTTAAATCTCAACTTGTGACATATTTGCGATACTCAAAAAAAATAGATTTCCAGTAGAATCACCTCCCCCTCATCCGACAACGCCTCCTCTCGTCTCTCTACCTCCGCATCGCTTAACTCATCCCTCCGCCCGTCCGTACCTCCATCACGCGAGGTGCTCATCCCCTCCCTCATCCATCCACTCCTCTCTGAATCATCGCTCCATTGTCATCCTCACGCTCATCACTCACTCGCTCCTCCTCGGTCGGTCGTTTCTCGGCCCAGCTGTCGTTACTCCCTTCATTCATCTCATCGTTTTGTGTTTAGTTTTTCTTATCACAGGCAGAGTTCGAGTCACTTTGCTTCGCAGAGGACGATGAACAAACGGTCATTTGTATCAGTGGCAAAAACGGTGAAACACTCGACGTAAGAAGTGGAAGCCAACGGGCAAAAGGGCGCTATGGACAACAGGCTGCTTCTTTTAATCATCTAAGTATTCCCGCCATCTGTCATCCTCTGTGCGTCACTTTCCGTCAGTAATTCAAACTCCATCTTTCTCTGCAAGCCTTCATCCGTCTGCCGACTTTATTCACTTCTTCGCCTCTCTCTTTGTCCTTCATGTTTCATTCTTCTTCTCCTCCAAAAGTGATCCCTCGCTTGAGTGACTCTCTCTTTCTTTGTCCCATTTAAAACCCCGCTTTGATATTTGTACAGCCCTGTGTCTTCTCTAGTGCAAGAGCGATGAAGCAAATGTGGGTATGAGCGCGCACGATAACAGATGGGGAACGTCTGAATCCATGCATTTCGTTGCTCATCGTGTCAAATTCATTGTTTTTGTTTTAGTCCCTTTTTTCCATTTGCTCTGGTCTGGACCCGTCCATATCGAAGGTGTCTTTGTGCCGAATAAGAGCCGGTGTTTGAGTGAGAGAGCAGGCAGTAGAAGAAGAACAGTGACGCTCTTTGATGAAAAACAAACCTGACTAATATGGAAGATGACTTTGAAGTGTGGCTGACACGTCCGAGGCTCTGATGTAAAGTCATTTATCGACACAATGTTTACTCTCGTAGTCATTTTCTGCCTCGATGTCTGGCGGTTATCAAAGCGTTCTCCTGCTGTGACAAATATTTGAGAGGATCAAAGGAGAACAGGTGAAAAAAGATGTGAAGAGAAGAGAGGGACTCGTGAAGCAGACAGGCCTCTAACTACGACGACAGGTGATGCTCTTTGTTCATACCAACAGAGACTTTTAAAAATGGCTGCTGAGATTTTATATTTTTTGCTCTGCGATCCAATGAAAAGTCTGATGGAGTAGCAGCGGGGGCGGGGCTTATGCCAAGGGTTAATTATTACCTGACTACCTGAATAGATCGTTTTGTAAATATATAGCTTCAAAGCAGGGCATTGTAGGTTTTTATCAAAGGTTATTCAAATTTAAGTAAATAATGCATTTGTTTGGGACTATTTTCAGCGGCGGATGAATACTCCACACTGGACGGCGTGTTACTACGTGCATTTTAAAAGGGGAGCAGCTCACCCAGTGACACAAAGTGGCCCATGAATATGTTTTGTGATGTCAGACTTTGGGTACAGAAAGTACATTTCGGGATCAATTCATGTTGAGAAGAAACATAGAGAGTATCATCAGACTTCACATCAGTTTCTGTATTTTCTTGATGTTTTGTCAACGGTCCCGATTCAGAGTGTTAATCAGGAAACATATGATTCAAATCCTCCAAACATCCGAGACTAAATTAATGTATCATTGACCAACTGTCAACACTAACTGGCCCGTATAAAACAAACTTCATCCCGTCACTCGTGGCGCCAATATCACAACTATAACCAGTTCAACAATCATAACAAGAGTCCCCGCAGATATCGTGATCAGTGTGTGTGTGCGTGTGTGTACGAGAGGGAGAAAGAAAAGTGTCGGACGCAAACCAAGACGGAGGTCGTACGGCACAACCAAGTACGCAGCGACATGTTGTGCGAGTGTGTTCTGTGTGCACTTCACCTCCTCCAGCGAGGGAGCAAACACATTCCTAAAGCTCTCAGATTAGAGCGAGGCGGTGGATTTGGTCGCGCTTATCGACGGCACAGCAGAGCAAAAGTGAGTTTCTCACCTCGACAGATGGACGAACACACAACCGCACGCAGAGGAAGAAGAAGGCCGACTGGTTCGCTGCAGAGGGAGGAAGTAAAGAGAGATGTCTTACTGTGTGTAGACAAAACCCGTTAACTGTAAGAAACGCCGCTGCAGGAGCTGTTGGAACATAGCTATGAGTTTCAATATGTTGGCTTTTTAAATGCATTTCCTTGAATCAACCTGCCGTCTGGCCACAGATGATTTGATCTCACAAAAACTGTTTATGGTCATTTGAGTTTAAAGGCGATGTGATGTGATTGTGATGAAGTTAGCTCAACTCTCTGTATATTCGGCAAGAGGGGGAAACAAATGAAAAGAGATTACACGACTTTAAGGAATTACTGGAGCGTTCCCTTTGTGAAAACTTCTTTCTAGTTGTTTATCATACATCATACGTTTTTATAAACCTGCTGTTAAAAGATCAACTGCTTGCTGCAGTATCTAGTGAAAATTTATGTGTAAATTAACTTCTGGAATAAAAGGATGAAGACAAAGTATTTTTTCTGTTTTCTTTTGACTGTTTACGTGGACCGCTTACATGCTAACCGAGTGGGAACCTCCGGTAGTGCCGAAAAAAACTGCAGTTCCCCAAAATGACCACTTGAGGCAGGTTCCAAAAGCGAGTCAATCCCCAAAGACCTCCATGTTAAAATGCACAACTTTAAAGCAGAAATACAAATCTTTACAGCCTGGTACAAAAAAGTGGTTTTGGTGCTAATATTCCCGTTCATGACAACAGTTTAAATTACATTAAGGGTTAACGTTAGGCATAATTAATGGCAATGGCTGCGCTTTGAGTGACGTAACGTATCAGGTCGCTAGCTACAGTATCTCCTCTGCTGTGAGTTCCCAGATTGCATTTCGTCCGATGCGTTCCGCCTCGTTTGCTGCTCCACGCAGACTCAGTCAACCAAAGCCTGCTCGAACGTTTAATACGACACAATCCACGAAGGAAAAACCAGGACGCTTCCAATGCCAAACAGATGAATGCAGGAACTGTTTGAAGATATTAGCTAACTGGCAGTTAGCTTGGTGGATAACAGGACAAATAGGTTCCCACTGGTTATTCAAAATAAATCGACTCATGTCGTTATGTAAAAATAGATAATGCAACCCAGCTAATACGCTACAATAGCGTATTAGCTCATTTTGTAAAGTTCACCAAAGTTGAACTTGATGACAAAAATTCGAGTGGATTTTTTTGCTCTCCGATTGCCGATTCTATCAAAATGAATCAACTTGTGCTTTAGATGGTGGTGCGACTACATCTTTGAGCTGAAATGCTCCTTTGAATCCCCCCCCCCCCCCCCAGAGATGAATTCAGCAGCGCTTCTATCAACAGATGAGTAATGCTGCAAAACACACGGACCACCCAGAATGTTTGGAATGCTGGGAAATGTATGCACATCAGCTGGAAGTCAGTCCAACTTTTCTGTTTTTCTAACTGGCGTATGTGTGTGTGTAAATATGCGTGTCCCCATATGGCAGTATATATATGCGTGTGTGTGTGTGTGTTCATGTGCGCACCAGTGGCACCTTCAAAGTCGCAGTAACGGGAAGGCAGCAGGCATCTGTTCACACAGTCGGCTGAGACACACAGAAATTGACAGAGTGAGACGCACTCAGTTGGGTTCATGTGGACATAAACCCACACTCTCACACACACACACACACACACACTAAAAGCCCAGTTGAACCCCATGCTGTTTGACAGGGTGAATCTGACACGCTAACACACTGTGTGTGTGTGTGTGTGTGTGTGTGTGTGTGTGTGTGTTCACATTAGTCTGCCATGGCCGGAGGGTGACAGCAGGAACAATCACACCGGACTGGTCATGTGGTCATCTACACTTGTCTTGTGTGTGTTTTTTTTCAGCTAATGTCTCAGGATATCAACCTTCAGCACACAAACACAAACACTTGCGTATCTCAGTGGCGAAAGGCCGAGCGACCGGTGCCCAGGGGCATTGTGGGAACATGGCACCAGAATTGGGGAGTGCTGAGGATGTGACTTTAACTCCCAGCAAAAAGCTCCTCGCTCAGCTCAGACAGCGTCACTCAGTACATTGACGTTTTATACACTGACTTTCCACCTGGGCCTGTCAATCCCTTTGATAGTGTGGGAAGCTATCGCGTTAGCATGGACCGCTTCAAACATCCTATCCTATACTGTTCTGGTTATATCGCTAAAGAATTACACAGAAATGAAACAGGAAATTTGCTTTCTTTGGTTGATTAAGACCAATTGTAATCCCATTTAATTGTGGAGGATGTGGAAGATTCTGTCGAGGTGTATTCAGACCTATAGTATACTGTACGTTTGAAGGAAATGCATGCTCACTTCTCCTCACAGAGCAACTACAGGCACGCAGTTATCTGTCAACTCAAAGTGAAGCCTTCCTGCTACAGTTTGGCTCAATTGTTCAGATGCCTGGGCCAAACAATTCATTTTAGAAGGAAAAAGCAGAGCTTCTGTCAACATTGACTCATATTAACTCCATGTTCACACAATACGTGAATTATTTAGACTGATTTCAAACTAGATATTAACTCATAAGAACTCCCTGCATGTTTTAATATCATTCGTATTGATTGAAGTCCCTTTAAATCAGCCAATAACAGGGGTCTGACTCTGCTGTTATCCAGCGTGATACAACACAACACACAGGCGGCGGTAGGATGGGGTAAACAGATAGCAACAGATAGGATCAGACAGATCATTTTGTTAGGGGAAGACAAATGAGTGTGAATAACAATCTGAACAACGAGTGGACCAATTTCTTTTCTCCTTCCTCCTCCTCCCGCTGAGCCGTCTGTGCCTGCAGGCCAAGCTAACGGAGACAATCCCAGAGCGACGGGAATGAAAAGAACGACTCGACCGGCCGGCTTTCGACACCTGGTCTCTTATTCCCCCTTCACAGGTGGCAGGTTAGGATTTACAGGACTGGTTTAAGGACGGGGGAAAGCAAGGGAGAGACGTGGGAGGGAGCGTGAGTAGGATGAAGTTGAGGAGAGATGCTGAGAGGAAAATCAATGGCGGAGAAAGCAGAAAAGGAGAGAGAGTAAAGGCTATGTGCCAATTTTAAAATCAATAAATCCTTGTTCTTCTACTCCGCAACACCAAACGACATCATCACGATTGAACCCACAAAAGCTTTACGTGTTGCTGCTGTAAACACCCAGCGGCTGTTGCATCTTACCAAGATAGCTTTCACCAGCAGCTGCAACGATTGAATGAATAGAGGAACTGCCACTGTGCATCGACTACCCTGACAATTACTGCCTGAATTAAAGAAACTACACACTATATGCAGCCAAAGCTGTTTGAGCGGCAGTTAATAAATGGATCTAAGGCAGATAAGACCACATTTTTCTCATATAGTTATCCTGCCTTCATCTCTTTCGCTTTAATCTCATATCTCCAGACAACCACCTCGCCAAGAGCACGGAGGTCTGGGGAAAGTTCAACTAAACAGTTGGAAACGCTTGGAGTCATGCTTATAGAATGATGACGTTATGGAGTCAAACGAGAACAGAGGTGATAGCCTCTGAAATCATTTAGTATTCACAGTTCAGTCCATAATTTAAAGTGATGTATCATTAAACCCTTGCTGGACTCTTAGCTAATTAGCCCACATGACCTTCCCAAGTTTAAGCTACCACAGTAGCCTCTAGCTATCAATTAGCTGACTTTCCAAGGTAGTTCAATTAAGTCAACCGTACGCTACTTGCACGGCACCAAATGGCAAGTTAGCGGCTAGCTGGTGAACACAGTGGAGCTTTCAGCAGGTAAAGAGCCACATATGTCCCTCAAGAGTTAGCAAAACAGAGCTAAAAGGAGTGTGAATACTGGACAAAAAAACAGGACCCGAAAAAATGAGCGCTAACGTTGGTAAGTAAATACGCAACTGTTCACTAACACGTTAGCCATAACGACTTCATAAGGTGTTGATATGTCAATGTTTTCAGCTCGTTTCTGCTGCCCTCCAGTGGCCAAAAACAACATAAAGTTAAATGTAATTCTCAGCACATTAGTAGCTGGTTGGGTTGTTTACTCAATTTAAGCTGACCTAGATCGTATGATTCGTTAATAAAATAGTAACTAGCAGCTACAGAAAGAATGGCCTCCAATAGTGTTAAATATTATAAAATAAATATGAACATATCAAATTAAATACCTCAAAAATGAACTAAACAGTACTTGGGTAAATGTGCTCAAATCATTCCCCCCACTGCGGTGCTTAAACGTATCTACCACTGAGAATGTCTTCTCTTCTTGATAGATAGTGATGTGTATTGATGTCTTTGTTTGGAGTGGTTGATTCACTCGCTGTTAGAGAGATGCCACTTTGAGAAGACCTTGGCTGATGTTTAGTTTAATCTGTCTGTCTCAATTTCCTTTCTGTTCCCCTTTGCTTGTTGTCTATTTCTTTGATTTATTGCCCTTGGCATTCTCTCACAGTCGCTCTCTTTCTCTCTCGCCATCTGCTGTTCTCTCTCTCTTTCACTGATTGCCCTTGTGTCTTTTTGTAATTCCAAAATAGGGAATTAGATGACACTTGATTGCAGTGAAAAAGCTAATTGAATCTTTTTGTTGTCTTAGTCGTTTTTTCCATGTAATTTATATTCTTTCTTCACATCCGACTTTTTCTTCTCCAGATACAGTATATATGCAGCCAACGTATGCTATGGGAACTCAATAACTTAAAGGTATCGACCGAAATCACCCAGTGCCAAGTAATATTGAATATCTCCAGTCAAACAATACCTGCAATTGATCCTTTTTGTGCCCAGATAGGAAAAAAAGACTATTTGTATGGTTTTTTTCTGGCAGCCAATCACTGCAAGCGTTCTTAGAAGCCAAAACCCAGACAGCCTGGATTGCCTGTATGCACACGGCTCTAAACACTGATATGTCGGCAGCTAGCAGCAAACAGTGCTAACAGCAAACAGTGCTAGCAGCAAACAGTGCTAACAGCAAACAGTGCTAGCAGCAAACAGCGCTAACACCAAACAGCGCTAACAGCAAACAGTGCTAGCAGCAAACAGTGCTAACAGCAAACAGTGCTAACAGCAAACAGTGCTAGCAGCAAACAGTGCTAACAGCAAACAGTGCTAGCAGCAGACAGTGCTAACAGCAAACAGTGCTAACAGCAAACAGTGCTAACAGCAAACAGTGCTAGCAGCAAACAGTGCTAGCAGCAAACAGTGCTAACAGCAAACAGTGCTAACAGCAAACAGTGCTAGCAGCAAACAGTGCTAACAGTGCGGACAACCGCAACGGCGCCAATTAGCTAGCCAGTGGGACACAAAGAGAGAGAGAGAACAATTTAGTCCATTAATTAAGATCAGATTTGTTGCAACAGCATTAAAATAGTTTGTTACCCGAATCAAATGTATCTAATAAACTCACACGGATTTATGAATATACAGAATAAAATAGACAGAGGAGTTTATAGTGTATTTGCAGAATTGTTTTAAAATTTTCTTTTTTTTAATTGACTGGTGGAAAATAGCACTACTACTACACTACTACTGCAGTGTCTGTCTGTGTCTCATGTACTGCAAATGTATATTAATTAATGTGCAAAACAAATACATTCTCAAAACACACTTTTGTGTGAGTGCAAGATACATATTTCCAGACTCTAAGCATTCTATGAATAATTAATCACGTGAAATAGCCTCGAAAGACAAAGAAAAATCTACTTTGTAAATTCTCGCCATGTGAAGTCAAGTCAGGCAGTGACGGGAGGATATTCCCTTTTGTCTTCACGCATCACAAACGAAAGGGCATAAACTTGTGCAGCAGATCTAAAGCGGAGCTGAAATCTCCCTAAGCCATTCCAGACACTGTCTGAGCGTTTGCTTTGGTCTGGCTGGGGGCCAGATGGAGAGGGGATTTGACTTGGGGAATATTAGCCGGCTCTGCTTTGCTGGGCGCACTCAATCAATCCTGGGAGGGAAAAAAGACACATTTCACAGAGTTTCAAGCCTTCTCTGAGATGTTTAAGACAAGACAGAGTATAAAAACCTTGATCCAATATTCAAGCTTAAACGATTGCAATGCTACATGCTAATCTTGGAGTTTTAGCCGTTTTAAAACGTGATCCAGGTACGGTTTGTTGAACACTTTTCTTGCAATTCCCTGTTGCAGAAATGAAACTTTGCTCTACTGTTTGGCAGCTCGACATGAACATCAGTGGATTGAGAGGGAAATCCAGCTTCAAGCACAGCCACTGGTCCTTTGGTCCGTTCTGGACTCTTTAGTTTTGTTTATGTTTGTGCTTTTACATCTTGTTATGGAATATTTCTATGAATAGTCGGGAGAAGAGTTTAAAATGTTTTCTATCAATGTCAAATGAAACAGAGTCTTGATGAAGGATTAAAGTTATAATAGTCCATTTATTTGCCTGCAGGCAAGAAAAAACAATCTCAGAGATACAACACCATCCTCTGTAAGAGATGCTCTGACCACATAGTCAAATGCATGTACATTTATACTCAGATAGCCAGCAGGCTGTTATCTCGATCGTAAACAAGAATAATCACAGGAGGACAGAGAGAGAAAACAGTCAAAGCAGTGTTTTCCTTTGAAGCTTAGTATCCTGTCCTTATGATAACCCGAAAGCTTCTTTTATGGCCAGTTTACAATCCCTTGATTCTATCTGCCCCACAATATCTGTTTACATTCAGCCAGATGCTTCCTTTGAAGTCACCGTGACCTGGAGAGAAAGTTAGTTCACAGTATTGTAGAGATAGAAAAAGCCTGTTTACCATCACACATCAGGTTGTCTAAGAAAGGTCGTGTCCTTTCTCTAATGCTAATCAAAGGACCCTCAGTGTGATCCATCTTTAAAGACAGAAACATGCACAAGATAACAGATCACAAGACAACAGATAACTAGCCATCTGGCTTTCGAATCTGATAGAATAATCTACTGAAATGTGTTTGAGGCCTGCACTTCTATAGACTACATTCTTTAACCCTAAAATATAAGACTGACATATTTTCCCATAACAATCTTCGCTTGTAAAAGATTATGATTTGTCGCAGCAACAACTTTCTTCAGCAATTTCAAATTGTGTGGTTAACGTCAACAGATTTATAATGATGCAAAATGTGTGAGGAGCTCAGAAGTGTCTCAGTCATTAGTCCTGATAATTATGTATAACTTTAAAGCTTAAAGTTGCCGTTTTTTTGGGTTCGGGTGGTAGATTAACACATTTATTATCGCTCATGTTAACTATTTGGTTGTTTTTAGCCGGACAAAGCAGCCTGATCTCAATGTGGACACCGCATATTAATACCAAGTGTAAAGACACATTTTAATGCACGGTGTAAAAGGGGAACCAACCATGATTTCAACAGCTATAACAGAGTGTAACATGGTGATTACCTGCCAAAGCTTCGCTCAATTGTCTTTCAACGTTTTTTCGAACCAGTGACCCTCATATCACCTGGACTCTCACATCTAATCTGAGCCCAGCACCAAACAGCAAACACTGATTTCTTCTGTTTGACCGTTGTCGTTGCAGACAAACGCCATCGGCTGCGACACAGCAGTCAATGCAAAGGCTAATTGCACTGTAACAGTGTATCAAGACGGAAGTGGCCTCGACCAATGAATGCGTGTGTGTGAGTGACATCATCACAGGTTAAGTACCTGTGATTAATGGCGCTCACATAAGCTGGCTTAATGGAGTTTTTATATCAGGGTTTCATGCCGCTGGAAGGGATGTTACATACCGTCTGGTTGGCACTTTCACTGGGAATTGAAACCCTATAACCCCGGCGGGCTTAGCTCCGTTTTTCGCAACTTGAGCCATACACACTTTAATGAGTGTGTTTGTGTGTGTGTACGTGTGTGTGTGTGAGGAAGAAGTAAAGAGGGAGACGGTGAAGGAGTTGTGTAGTTGATAAACTGACAAGCAAAAGAGTATTGTAGCTGGTAAACTGAGTTTTGGCAGCATATATGGTCGCTGAAGTGTGTGAGTGTGTGTGTCAAACTGTCAAAAAGATGTGAAACAGACAAATCCTCAAAGCACATCACCTTCAGAAAGGGAGGGCTATCCAGAGAAGGTGTGAGTGTGTTTGTGTGAGAAAAGAAACGGAAACAGTGGTGTCCTGAGTGTTTGTGGCAACCGTATCAGACCAGTCGGTTCTCACTCTCGATGTGCCAAATACAGCAGATTGGTCAGTCACTACGTCTGACGCCGAGGTACAGAGACACTCTTTAGTGTGTGAATGCAACGCAAACTGCAGTGTAAACCAGGCCGGCAACCTCTGGTTCTGAAAAGTGAAGCCAATGCGGAAGTATCTGCTTGCATTCTCTCTAGTGTCCACCAGGGGGCGACTCCTCTGGTTGTATAGAAGTCTATGAGAAAATGACTCTACTTCTCTCTTGATTTATTCCCTCAGTAAACATTGTAAACATGAGTTTATGGTTCAATCTCTAGTTTCAAGTCTTCTTCAATACAGCATGATGTTCATTGAGTACATTATGGTCCATTTAGAGTCAAACAGACCATAAAGCAGGGGATGCTTTAGGGCGGGGCTACTGTGATTGACAGGTCGCTACTAGAGCCACATACAGCATCTCTACGTCACTCCTCCACAGTCTAAATATGGTCACTTCAGATCACCAAGATGTCGACGGCCAAAACGCTGAACTAAGGTAACCACGCTCTTACCGAATAGTGACGCTAGAGGAGGAGCGTAGAGCGACACAGGTGTGAGAATGTGTTGCTCAGACTCGTTCACACTGCAGGATGATTCCTTAAGAGTTCAGAGAAGAGGTGGGTAGAATACAGCGCGAGAGAGGAAGAAGAGAGGAGGAGGAGGAGACCAGGAAGAGAGAGCAGACAGAGCATAGATTAAAAAAACAATGGGAGCAGGATGAGAGAGGGGATGTGGGGAGAGTAAAAGATGAACAAAGGAACAGGTTTGAAAGGAGAAGGATGCAGCGAGGGATGGAGGGAAATGATGAAGGGAATAAGGAGTAAAGGAGAGAGGACGGCAGGGGAATAGGGTAAAGAATCACGAGAGGGGATACAATGGAGGGATGCAGTGGAGGACGGCTGAAGGATTGCAAGAGAGCTCAGGAACTGAAGGGGCGAGAGATGAATCGCCGACTGGGGGGCTGTGGAGGCTGGTGGGAAATATCTCATATTTTTAATAAGTGATTTCTGCCCGAGACGGCAGGTTAGAATGTTAATCGCATCAAAACAAACTATAAACAGAGAGAAAGACATGAACATAGAAGACAACGTGCTTACAGTCTATCAGATCCTGTGTGTGTGTGTGTGTGTGTGTGTGTGTGTGTGTGTGTGTGTGTGTGTGTGTGTGTGTGTGTGTCAGCGTGCTTCTGGTAGCCAGCTAAACCCAAAAGGTTGCAGGAACAAAGTCAGGTTCAGCCGGTTTGCAGAATATATCTTAAATTCCCTTTATTAACCCAGTCGTCTCATTGAGACTAAATCATCTCTATCGAGAGAGAACCGGCCAAGAAGGCAGTATTTAAACAGCGACACAGGCGACATAAACTATCAGACATTAGTAAAGACTAAAGCCAACGCTGACCGACCAAGCTGCTCTTTTCCCCTTCATCTCCTCCTGTATCTTTAGGGTGTGACACACACACAGCGTGCACATATGACAGTAATCTTAAACCCACTTATGAACGTCTTCTGTATGTTTTTAAAGCTGAATCTCTTATCTGAACACACTCACGAGTGTCCGTTACGTCCCCTTATTCACCGCAGTCCTTGACTCTCACCTATAACTTGAACTTGCATGCATTGAGTGCACTCTCACCCAACTCTCCTCCACTTTGTCCCCTGAGAGGAGATCAAACAGGAGGGAAAATTGTAAAATAACTGCAGTCAGAGAGGCGCGTATGAGCGAGAGGAAGATAGCGGCGGCCGCAGCGCACGGCGAGGGGAATCCACAAGCAGCCATATGGGATGTAATTCGCACTTTACCTCGCACTTACATGTTATTTCAAAGGACGCTCCGGGGTGTCGTAACAGCACAATGTGATGCCGGAGTGTCACCTCGGATGTCTTGTTGGGAAACATCTTGGGCCGAGATGATTCCAGTTTTGTTTTTTTTTCCTTTTAACAGTGTAACACAGAGAAATGGTGAAACTGTAGTTCCTTTCATTTATGTTTTACAAGATTACAAGTGTGAATCTGTTGGATGAATTAAAGAACGGCTACAAGGCAATGAGTATTCAGTTCTAATAAGGCTGGAAGACATTGCAGTGTGTTGTAATGCACTAAGTATATTAAAGGATCCTGTTCTAAAGAAGCTGCAGTAGCTTTCTAAGGACTATCTTATCAAACACACACGGACGTATCTTGTTCCTAGAAGACTCTTGATCCAGTAAGGGTGGACGATATCTAAGTATGCTTTTCTAATGAGGCTGGGTTATTTTATTTAAATGATCAAAAGAACAGAAGTGTTCATTTAGGAGTTTTGTCCAACTGCAGAAGCAAAAAAAAAACTTTTTATCAGATGCAACTTTAGATATTTATTCCACTTCCTGTGGTTTACTGAGCGTGATATTGTTTTATTTAAATCACACTTAATGTCCATTTTGCTCCGAGGACATTTAATTCATTCCTGGAATTGAACTCGCATGTTTCATTGAACTGCATTCAGCGTTGCATTACGCCTGAAGATGTAAAAGAGTTCAAAGTGACTGGAATTCAAATGAGCTGATCTCGTTGGCCTCAGTCATTCCAGATGTTTGAGTTATTCCACCGCTGAAGTGTCAGAGGTGTGATGACATGTATTCAGTACAGCAACACCTTTCACATCAACTGACAACAATATTTCGTTTGTTCCCTATTGGCTGTTTCATACTGCTGGGTTGAATATTAACCAATGAAGGGTTTGATGTTCCAGGTCGCTGATGTCGGCTACTTTTCAATTTGCCAGAACATGTCATGATGCCAAAGTCAGGTTCAGTCGGTTTGCAGAATATCAAACTGGTTTAAGCTCTAAACACTTGGGTGATTACATCTATAATGTAATAAAAACTACTTTACTTTTCTTGGTCTTACTCTTTGATACCCTCCTAGCTCTTTCACTTATTCTCTCATTTTATTTTCTATATCTTTCCTTTACTTGCTCCCTTTTTCCTGCTTTCTGTTCCACAGTATCAACTTTCCTAATCGCGTATTTACTGTTCTCTCACTCAGATAACCTTTTCAGATCTCAAGAGGTTGAAAGAGTATGAAGCCATTCAAGGTCTCAGTGATTAAATGTTAAAATAAGACTGTATGTAGCGTAGATACCTGGCTCAACGTTCCTTTAGCCCGAGGCCTCTGCAGCGATAAGAGATCCTTTTATTCGTAGCGTTTACTGGAACTATTCAGAATCATCAAGTGTTCTGCGCTGACGCAAAAGTGTGAACAGGTGTGATAATACCGTAGAATACAAAGGTGACTCTGGATGAAAGAAAAGAAGTTGAAGTAGAAAGATCAAGGCAAAGAAGAGCTATGAATTCAGTCGTTTTAGTTTGGTTATGATGCATGTCGGCCTCATTACCAAGAAGAAATGTTTGAAAATCTATTTTTTTTTCACTTGGATAATCTAAAAAAGGCATTAGAAGATGTCCTGCTGTTGTTTTAGTTTGGAAACCATTCATTTGTTTTGCAATATATTCTAATTGAAATCCTTTATATCAGGGGTCTCAAACCCCCGGCCTGCGGGCCAAATCCGGCCCGCTACGTCATTTTATGTGGCCCGCGAATCCGCCAGCAAAAAAAAAAAAAGTAAAAAAAAAAAAATGATGAGATTGAAAGTCTAAATTATGAGATTGACAATCAAAATGATGAGATTGAAAGTCAAAAAGATGAGATTGAAAGTCAAAATGATGAAATAGAAAGTCAAAATGATGAGATACTTAAACAGTTAGAAGCAGCTCTTTGACTGGTTACTGTACATTTGACATGGAAATGTATTGTGAGTACATTGAAGACTACTTTAAACTGTGAATGCAGAGAGTTATTTAACAATATGTTTCGAGTAGTTACATTTACAACCGGCCCTTTGTGGGCGACCATGATGCTGATGTGGCCCGGAGTGAAAATGAGTTTGAGACCCCTGCTTTATATGTTTCTTCCAACAAGTCAAAGGGCTTGACAGGACCACATTAGATAGAAAAGAAGAATGCCATCCCCCCAAGTGGGCACCAAAAACTCCAGCGATAAAATATTTAATAAGACAAACTGCCTTGGGAAGGATCATAAAAGGAAGGAAACCCCCTTGCAGGGCAATAAGGAGCCAAGTTGGCTGTAAAACAAAGCAGTAAATCAATGATACCACCGGAGAGTATGCAGGACGAATACATTAACGCATTCTTCATAGAATCCCTCCAATGGCCCAGGGAGTAAACATGTTAAGGTCCAGCTTGACTGAGCCTTTATTAAAGGCTTTTTGAATATGCAAATGGACGTTCGTGTCTTTGCAGTCATAACAGATGGTGGTCCGCTCTCTGGAGTTGCGTGGGATAATTTGATCTCAGCAATGAAAGGTCCCGTTTTGCCTCCTGTCCCTCTAAAGGGAGGTCTCCGAAGGCTTGAATCCAACCGCGAGACCACTTAAACCAAATCAAGGATGTGAAAGGGCTGATACGACATCTCTGTATCACAAGCTCAGCTCTATAAATCCTGGATTATTACTCTATCCTTTCATATTTCCAACTTCCATCCATTTATTTCAATCATCCTGAACCATTGCGGACACATTAAACCAGACAAAGCCTCTCTGCTCCCCTGGATGCTATAACTCTACCTCCAACCTGATGTTTAATGCCTTCATACAGCAGGAAAGCCATTCGGAACCTGACGAGCCAGATGGTTTGTTACACAGAACCGTCTGAGAGGTCATCATTGGAAACTGTTTGGGAACGGGGCAGGCGCTTACACACAAAACGTTTGCAACGATCCGTCAACCAAACTCTTGCCGAAACCAAGAGCGAAAGCATCTCTCCAAACGACAAAAGCCTTCAGGGTCGTTCTTTGCTCTTCTGCCATTGCAGTTGCTGTGCAAAGCAAAGACATTCCATCGATCCTGCTTGTTTTGTTCAAACAGCCCGTCCCCACATGACGAGTATTAGGCTTCATTATAAAGCACCACAGGACGGGTTTCACTTCCTAAAAGAATGAAGAGAAACACCGTTGTCTCAAGTTCGCTGATCAATATTTAAAGAGCACAAATGACTGCTTCTCATAAAATACTGCTCTTCCCCACAGTCAAGAGCAGCTGGACGGTTACATCTTTGAATTGAATTAAAGTCAACCTTGAGTAAAAGTAGGTGTCTCATTTTGAAGAGGTTGATATCTCATTGTGAAACAAAACTCTCTTATGTTCCGCTTTCACAGCTGTTCCCCCCCCCCCCCCCCTTTTATCACCGCAGGCAATGAACTGTTCTGCCGACTCACAAAGACACGATACCTTACAATCAAAGATCCTCTTCTTTAAAACATGGGATAGGAACACAAGGAGCAGGTAGTCAGACAGTAGGATGGTCTGTAAACTGACTGTTAAATGCCAGAGGGAGCGCTGAAGTTACCTCGATGCATGCTGAGGGACTTTAAAAAGATGGACGTCACTTTGTTTGTTTTCTCGCGCACTTAGAATTTCAGTCAGTCTTTTAGAGGCTGTCGCAGCTGGAAAATCCCAATTTGCACACACAAAAAACCATCCCCTCACCATTACGAGAAAGATGAAATCAGACTCGAGAAGCCTCTATTCTTATCTCTGCTTTCCATTTGGAGGGAGGAAGGCAACACAGCAGCAGCAGCTAGAGGGATTGATTGGCAATTGATGAGGTTTGTCTACCGGCAACTCAACGCTGGAGGTTAAACACCCCCCCCCCCGATCCCCTTGTCAGGTTGGTTGCAGGTCTACAGAGAGAGGGCGGTGATGGAGGCAGTGGTTGTTATTGTTTCACATGACTGATTGTCACTTTAATCTTTTGGGTCCCGGGCCGGGAGACACTCAGGCAATTCAGTCAGAAGAAATCCTCTTCTGACTAAACAACTGAATCAAGTGCCGCAATCATGGCTGAACACAAACACGCCGGAGTTCGTGCTTCTGTACTTGGGAGGACGCGTGACCGTGGGGAAACCGTGTGTGCGGACGACAGCTAAAGCTGAATGAATCGGATTCTTGGGGGAACAACGCACGGGGGCCTCCACGCAACCGAGATGCAGGTTAGATTTATTCAGAACGACAGATTTTGAAAGTGATCAAAAGCAAAGCAGGTGATCCTCATTGCGAAAATATGAAGAAGCCTATCTTGCTGTCAGGTTCACTCTCAGTATAGTGGAGAGCCAGGATTTCTATCCTGAGCAAGGTTTAACTAGCAGTATTCTTTTGAAGGTTCAAAGAACCTGCGCTTCATGTTCTTCATGATTTTACCTCTATTTCCCCAAGTGGAGGTCTTCACAGATTCAAAATGTTCAACCTGATCCCAAAAGGACCTGTGGGAAAAACCTACCTGAAACCCATCGTGGATGAATTAAGAGCAGAATCAGAGTCGATCCGAAAGGTACCCAAGGATCACTAGCATCAGTCGCAATGCTGTCAATCCGAACAGATACACACAGAAAAAAAAAGGTTCTTAAATGGTTCTTTAAAAGGCAGTGTGGTTCCACGAAGAACCATCCCCTATTAAAGAACCATTTTATCTATTGGATGGTTCTACATGTTTTTCATGTGGTTCTTTGGGATATTAAATGGTTCTTTGGGATATTAAAGGGTTCTTTGGGATATTAAAGGGTTCTTAATTCATGTTTGAGTTGTTGAATCGTGGGGGATGGGATAAATTAGAAAAAAAACTACCTTGCATGATCTGGGTGTGGGGTAGTTAGCTGCCAGCTGATACGTATATATATATATATATATATATATATAAATACATATATATATATATATATATATATACATATAAATACATATATATATATATATACATATAAATACATATATATATATATATATACATATAAATACATATATATATATATATATACATATAAATACATATATATATATATATATATATATATATATATATATGTATGTGTGTGTGTATATATATATATACATACATACATACATGTATATGTGTGTGTATATATATATATACATACATACATACATACATATACATACATACATACATACACACATACATGTCGGTGAATCGGCCCTAAATAGCCTCTTCCCATATTAATAGCTGTGTTCCAGAAAATTCTAAGGGGAAAGTCATGAATGACAACATAAACCACCAATCACGATCATGAGATATCTGTCCGCCCCGCCTACTTCCAAGTGACAGTCGTCCATCTGTCTGACTGACCACCAACGTCTTTTCAAACCAGTCGCCCGTAACTAACAGTGGTCGTGTAAGGTAAGTTGGAAGCTTGGTTATTACAGGCAAATTATTGCTCTTTTTTGTCATGTCACAGCCATCTGTTATCCGAGTGTCTGAATAAGCGAAGGTAATGTTAGACTTTTAGTTTCAACAATCCTTAGGTTGTTGAAACCGTTGTGAGTTAATTTCGCATGTATTTTGTTTTCTAACAGTAACTTGACCGTCAGTTAATTGCCTTTGTTAGTCTGCTAGTTGGCTGAAGCTAACGCTAGTTAGCTAGCTAACGTTAATTCGTTAGCCTAGATAGCGCGCGAAAATATGTTTAATGTTAATTTAGCTACGCTGCTATGCTTCTGCCTGTGAAATCTGTTTTGGCTAACGGAGATGTGAGTGAGTGGGCGAGCGAGGGAGAGGGAGCGGCGTTGTGGCTGCCGTCAGACAGAGCTGTGCTGATCCGCGCAGAGCTTAGTGAGCTGTAAAAACTGAAGGAAGCTGTATACTAGAAGCCACATTTTGTGATTATATAAATTATGTGGACCTTAAAGCAATTCCTGAATGTTGTGTAAATACACATTATTGATTGTAGTGACACAAACGATCTTAAATGTATGATTTTTAACCAGCTGTGGAGGATGAAGCAGGACACTGTTTGAATAAGATTGTTTCTCAAGGAGAGCACAGGACATGTAACTTATACAGCAGACACTTATGTTCCAGCAGGTAAAAATAATGGATTTAATGTTAGTTGACCTTAAAATGTTGGTGCTTGTATAGTCTATGATTTGTCAGTTTGAAGGCAAATAAACATGTTGATGTGCTGTAGTACAAACAAGTGCAAAGATAGCTGTCGACAATTTTTGATAATAGTATACTTTTATCACACAGTATCTGTCAATACAAAGTTCAAATGAACACATGTGCTGCTAATGTCCATGGGAACTGTATCTCTGCATTGAGAGTATGCAGAGGACTGTGTTTTTTGTGGATATACATTTAAATTGGGTTTATTATTAATTAATTAATCACAATGGCCAGAAATAACTAATATAATTATAGTAAATTATAATGCATAGATTGTATAGAACAGACCTGTTGCCTTTACTGTGCACAAGTCAGGAAAAACTCTGTTATGAATGATGGATGCTGCTCACCCAGACTTGAGCATAAGCTGTTCGTTTTCAATGTCTTGTGCAATACAGTAATAGGTTAAGCACTATAGTCATACAGTCACTCATGAATAATGTGGACATATGTAGTCGTTGTGATGGTAAAGACCTCATTCAAGGATGTTGAGCATTAAGCAAGGCAAGAATGTTAATTCCGAAACATGGACATGAGCCATGGCAACACATACCGACTTCGAACATGATTTTGGTCCAATAATGTTTCTCTCTGCCATAGATAATGAAGTAGATGGGCCTACACTTCTCCAGATGACTGAAAGAAAGTGAGCGAATCATTCCAAAAATGAAAGACCAAGTGAAGTTCCTGTCTGCTTTAGCGCAGCTGAAAGTGTGAGTTACGTTATACAGTGGAGCCATGTCATTTCAGTTAAAATTCTAAAGATTTACTTGTCTTGTTTTTGGTAGTTTTTTAACTTGTTGGCTTAAATTAAAATCTGATTTTCCTCCCCTTTAGCGGTGAAAGTGAAGCCCCTGTGAGTCAGAGAGCCCGAGCAGCCCAACCAATGATCAACTGCCAAGTCCGGTTTCCTCCAACAGTCTTCACGGCACTGACCAACAAGGATGCAGCTCTGTTTGACCATTTGAGCCAAGACACAATGTAAGTTTGTGCCATAATAGAAGATGGCGACAGACACCAACACGTGTGATGCGTTACATCATGTAAGCAAACCATATACCTATCAACTGTGAGCTCCAGATCAGACTGGAGACGTAACCTCAACAAACAAAATGTCTAAGTAGTACTTGCTATCTGGCATTTTCAAAGCATGTGACAGTAATATAAAACGGTGTCCGACTAAAGTTCAGCTCTGAACGGTGCACAGCGCAGTACCACTCGCTGCCATTTAGGACACGGTGTCATGGACATAATGAACAACAAAAGATATTTGAATAGTTTGAACTTGTGTGTTTTTCAAGAACGAATATTCAAACATAATTGTTGGCCAATTTTGACAGCCGTAATGTACAGTAATGACATGTTATCTGCCTGTAAAACAAGTTTCCTTATTAATCAAGTTTTAGGTCTGTATGCCATAGTGAAAACTATGCATCATGATGACAAACTACACATTTGCAGACCTTTAACTGCTCTCTCTGATCATTTGAGTTCGGTATCTGTTTATTGTGCTGATCTGGAATGTCAATCTTGTATAACGCCTTGTGTTTTGTTCCTTTTGAAAACTTACAGGTATCCGTCTCATATTCAGTATGTGCAGCTCTTTAAGTCTGTCCTGCTCAACTTCCCTTTTCTGAAGGAAAGTTATGGATCTGGATATGTAAGTATTTTCTCATTGACTAAAAGAGTAATAGAGACAAACTGAATTTTATGCTTCATACTTCATGCTCCAGCTCAGTCCTAATTGTGTCATTATTTATTACTTAGCAAACAGATGCAATGGAATGCTGGGGACGACAAAAGAAGTACGAGCCACCATAGTGCAACAATGAAGCAGGAGTGCCAAAAGACGAGGCCCAACTTGGTCATCATTCGCCAATGCCTCCAGAGAGTACAGAAGACACTATATTCAACAACACTCTACTGCAGAGGTCTTAAAAGAATTCCCCTGCTTCTCTATTCCAATCTTGGTGAGTGTTTTATCTAATATATAACACGTGGTCCAGTGTTTCCCACAGGATTTTGTGAGACTGTGGTGGGTGGACCTCAGACCCTGAAATGGACAGGCGCTGAACCAGAACTTAAGACAGAGGGCAATTTGGGAACAATTAGCTATTGGTTTGACAACGCATATGCCCCCGGGGGAAAGGGGCTATATTTCTGTGGTTCCAGTGTAGCCGGCAGATATCCAGGCCCAGACTTCCTTTTCAGTGCGCTGTTTGTTTGTTTACAGTCTGATGAGCAACTTAAGATGTGAGACTGGAGTTGAGAAATGACGTGTACAACAAGATGGTTTTATAAGTAGCCAGTTTACAAATAATTTCAAACCAATAAATTGCCTCATTAATCCATTTTCCCTTTAAGCCTTTTAGAATATCCCATATACTGTGTAGAAGTGCTCTAAAAAGTTGACTTGACGTTTACCTAGATACTGTTATCCAAATCAACACTCCTGAGGAAATTGGTATGACAGTCTCAAAACTTTGCAGAATCAGAATTGTGACATTTATTGAAAAATGATTTGTCATTTGCAGGCCAGTTGGTGAATGCAGCCATACTCCTCCTGCCATCGGTCTTCAAAGAAAATGCATCACAGCTCTTTGCAATAGATAAGGTTAGTCATTTGTGTTTGTGGGGGGCAACAAAAAAGGGAAATATATTTTCAGAAAATTAGGATTAAGTGCAATTTCATAAATATGACAACTAATCTCAACAAACTAGCATTTTATGTGCAACTAAGCATATCAGAAAGCTTTGATCTTTAAACATTACAGAATACAGCTTTAAATTTCAAATGTTTTGTTTCAGGAACTACTAAGCCCAACACCCACAATTGTCCTGAGTAGCAGCGATGGCAAGCCCCTGAGTGACGGCACAGATGTTTTTGTAGCAGTGGATGGACAAAAAATGATGGTGGACAATGAAGACGCAGACGGTTCATTGGCCGTGGGTGTTGTGTTGGCCCTCTATCATCTGAAAAAAACATTTTCATTTTTGGAGGCATTTATCCTGAAGCTGGACACACGGTACCTGTAGCTGTGCAGAGAGTGGCAAATGCTCCGAACATTTCTTAGATAGGACACTGCATGTAGCACATGGATTACATTGTATAGAGTTGATTTCTGACAATAAAGTGAAGTGCAGTACATCTACAGGTGTTTGTTTTATCCAAAAATCAATTTGCCATCATTTCCGTGCATGTAAATGATGATTTTATAGATCATCACAGAAAGGAGCCTGGAATATGTCTACAAAAGAGTCGGAACCCTGATTCCATTGTTATGCTGTTTAAATGTAAAATCAGTTCTTTAAAGAACCATTTATTCCTTGGAAGAACCATTTCTAGCTAAAGAACCATTTGAAAAGGGTTCTTTATGGAACCATTTGGGACCATAAAGAACCTTTTTGAAAATGGTTCTTTAAAGAACCTTTTTGTCTGTAGGTTCTTCAAAGAACCAGAAATGGTGCTTCAAAGAACCATTTTTTGAAGGTTCTTCGAGGCACCTTTGTGGGTTCTTTAAAGAACCGTTTAAGGAAATGGTTCTTTAAAGAACCCTGTTCGGAAAGGTTCTTTGTGGAACCAAAAATGGTTCCTCTATGGCATCACTCCGAAGAACCATTTTCGGTTCCAGATGGCACCTTTATTTTTCTGTGTGTACTAACTGAGAACACCAGCACTCACCGCACGCAACCACGGTCAAATTCTACAAGAGCAGCAACATAATAATGTCTAAAGAACAACTGTTAACAGAAATGACTCTGTGCTTCAAAAAGCTATTTCTTGGAAATGATTGAACACGAGAAACAGTCGGGGTGTGTTTGAAACAAACCAGAGTTGCCCAACACACCTCCAGACAAAACACTTCAAAGTTGTGCCAAATGATGTTTAAGTTGCACACGCAAAAACTGACAGAAGTAGTAGAATGAATGAATACATCTTGAGAGGGAAGGGCAAACTCAACGTCTACTTTTACACCTGTACACACCTGCCGCTGGGTGAACAGGTGTCTGAAGCCATATGTCTGATGGGTCTGCAGGTAAGCAGTTTGGACACTTGGTCAATGCTCTGATAAGCACTTTGAAGCAAACCGATGCTTTGAGAACCACTATCCAAGCCCCAAAACATAACCTCACCTTAATTCTAACCTCAAATCTAAAAAAACAAAAACAAAGCTTCAGCCTCCAACAGACCTTTAAAGAGTCCAGGACCAGGTCCTCACATGGTCTAAAAGTCAAACTGGTCCTCACAAAGACACAAATCCCTGTGCCTGCAGACAAAAACACACATCACGTTAGTTTTCGCTCGTTAGTGTCTTTTCAAAATAAACATCCTTGTTCACAGGAAACTGACAGTTCAACTTGTCACATACATAGTCTTTTTTCTAAATAAAAGTCCAATGGAGGTTCAGTTAGTTTTCAGGTTTACTTACGCGACAAGGTCAAACAATATTACTAAGTAATATAGGAAAAGATAATGGTTTGAGTTAAAGTAAGTGAGTTCCTTATGTTAAATAACGTTTCTACGTAACTGGCGTTAGTAAAGCACGGACGTTTACAATACTAAAGGTAAATTAAGTCCACTTTGACACGTTGACATAGGACATCCGCCCTACACAAACTGTATTGCCCCTCATGCTGTGAAGTTGCTCTGGCCGTCTAATCATAAAGTAGATGGATTTCATTGGAGTCTCAGAGGTATCAGACGCTGAGCAACACTGACCAAGTGTCTGTATTTGGTGAGTTGGGAGCGACGAGTCGGCCCCCAACAATCCCATTTCATTTCATTCCCTGAATTACCGAGCTCCCCCACCAAATCTATTTTCCTCCTGGATTCCGGCACTCTGACCTCATCCACACAGTTATTGTTCTTTCCTGCGCAGACATTCGGAGTCAGCCTTTACACGATATAGTATTTTTTTTTTCCATTTAGGGAATGAAATGAACACAGTTGCCGGCAATATGTCAACCCTGCTGATCCACCCTGATTAACTCTGTGACTCAAATGAGGGGTGAGATGGATAGATGTGGCATTTTCAAAAGGGGCATCCTGAGGCGAAATGGAGCACACCTCCATGTGTGTGAGACAGAGAGACATGTTTATGTATACATGTCTGACCATCTGTGTGTCTGTCTGTCCGTGGTTAGCGTGTGGTTAGAGCATCACAAGTCCCCTGAGGCCATGGACCTTCCACTCGCCTGAAAAAAACCAACATGAATCAGCCTGCAGTTCATCCATTTGTCTTTCCACGTGACGGTTCTTTCAGTGTGAGCATCAAAAGTGAGGCCAGAGGGATATACATTGTTGGTAAATCATCTCAGACAGCCATGATTCTCAATGAATCCAACTTTCAGCGGAAAAGGTTTTTTAAGCCTGATGAATGAAATGACTTGCCAAGCAGAACGCCAACGTCTGCCGAAAACAATCTTGTGGCGTGAAGTAGGTTTCGCGTTGGGAATACCAATCGCTGAGCGCCAGAGCATGTTTCTGTAACAAGAGAAAAATAGAAATATGGAGCTTGGGTTGGGGAGAGGGTAACGCTTTGATGCCAAGTGGGAATCAAACCCTCAGCAGTGTGACAGCCATGCTAAACCAAGACATACATGTGTATGGAAGACTGCAATACGCAGATGGGGAGAGAGAGAGAGAGAGAGAGAGAGAGAGAGAGAGAGAGAGAGAGAGAGAGAGAGAGAGGGAGACTGCATCTATTTTCAGTTTCATGCCAATAAAAGCATGTAGAACTGGAGATATTTGAAGAGAGACAGAGAGATGAGGATGGAGAACAAAGGGAGACTGAATTGGGCAGAGAGACAAAGAGAGAGAGAGAGAGAGAGAGAATTGGGGAGTGAGAGCACCCAGGCCATGATAAATGACAAACCGGAGTCGTATCATGCATTCAAATGAGGCTTTACGACTCCTTCAACAACCTGAATACAAATGAGTTTGAAGGTATCCAAAATCTGCCTCGAGTCTCGTGTCAAATATTTCCAGATGAGCTGGTAACAGACGAATTGTTCTGACACGTGTCAGAGTTTGAGTTTTAGGCCAACACGTATTGGGTGTACTAAAAATAAAAGCCCACGACAAATCTTGCAACAGCATGAAATGGCACCTGTGGCTCCGTCTCTGGGGGAGGAACTGAAGGAAGCAGTGTTTTGGTCCTGCAGATTATGTTGTTGAAAGGCGGAGGAGAAAGAAAACAAGAGAAAATGAATAAATAAACCAGGTCCCAAAATGTCCCAAGGGCTCTAATCCTCCGTGGAGACAGGTGGATTAGCGGGACGTTCATTGAATACACACACACACACGCCCGCGCGCGCCCGCGCACATACAGCTGGATGAATTCATTCACAGCTTGGTGCAGGTATTTGCAGCTTGGAAGAGGCGCAGAAAACCTCCAGAGCAGAGCAGAGGGATGGACACGCGGAACGCGCCACACCCTCTCTGAACAAAACCCAGCCGGCAACAAACCTTGAGAGAACCGAACGCACCTTCTGAGAAATCTGCAGCATCTTAACATGACATTGAGTCGACTGTGTTTATTTCCTCAGACCAAAGCGACTAATCTGAATCATCACTACTTGCTTTGAGCGCAAATTATTCCCAATCCTTCCTGATTGTGGATCGTTTTTCCTTTGCAATACGAAACGCACACCACCTGTGGGGGCTTTTTATCAATTGTGGCGTGCCGGAAAACACATCTCTTTAAACTCAAAACCAGACTAGATCACTTAAAAAGGGCGTTTTTTTGCGGCGCATCCGACAATGGGCTGCGTAATAACGCAGCTCTCGCTTCTCCGCCAAAACTCTCATCCACCTGTGAATCCAACGACACAGTCAAGTCTCCACTATTACAGACATGTTATATCTCTTCGCGTTCATATTGTCACACATCTCGGTCTTATTCTCATTTTTAACGGACTCTAAATTTGATGTCCTCAAAGTTTCTAATTGAATCCAAACATGTTCGTCCTTCAGGATTTGCTGTAGCTACACTGTCACCAACTTTCCCCTCCTCGCACTTCTGCACACACAACTCTGACCTCCACCCGCTGAAGGCACGGACGCCAAATATTCTCATCTATCGATGGATTCGTTAGAGCGGGACGCAGATTCACTCACCCGTGATGACATCCGATTGTTCCTTCCGCGTGGTAGCAGTTTGCGATGTCCCTCTTCTTCTTGTATTTTTAAAGAGCTACATCCTTCCCGTCTGTCTGCTTCAGTATGTCCACGTCCTCTCTTCGGGTTGAGGAATGAGTCTCCGCGTGGCGCGCGAAGCCCGCAGCTGTGAACTAGAGGAGAAAAGGAGCGCGGACAGTGAGTGTGGCTTCGGTCCACCTCAGGTCTGGATTTCTCTTTCAGTTTGTCACATCGGAACGGAACCAGTGCGGACGCACCGGACACGTTCCGCGGTCCATTTCTGGTCCGCTGCGCACCGAGACGCGTCCTGCGCCAAAACAGGAGAAATAAATGACAATAAATCCCACTTGAAGCTCCAGGCAACAGCAAAACAGCTGGTTAATTTATTGTGGGTTTTTTTGTGGGATGTTGAAATATATCCGTCTCCTTTCAGGAAAGTTTGAACACCGGCGTCCAGAGCGCGGAGGGGATGAGAGAGAAACAGCGAGACAGGACTCCTTACTGGAGCCGAGAGAAAATGAGGGAGGGACGGGGGGGAGAGAGAGGGAGGGAGAGACTGCAGACTCCGACTCGCTTCACCGAGCACCAGTTGACTCCTGATCCCATACATTGTGACGCCTCAACAAAGTCTGAAATTCAAACAAGCTCTTGCAAATTTTTGACTGAAAATACCTTCTGCTGTGTGGAAATTCAAACTGCCCTGCAGCCAGAGGCGATATTTGGGATCCTTCTTGTTGTAGATGTATTCATGCTGTTGGAGCATATGGTGTCACCTGCATATTAGAGTTGCAGCAGTCAAGTCTGTCATGTGCAAAAGCCGAAAGTATTTTTTTATGAAAATATTCATATGTGGCTTGAAAATGATTTTTTGTTTACTTGTATAAAAACATCGACATCGACATCTAGATCGACATCACTTAATGCCAAAAACAGGTCTTAAGATATTGGCTTCCCTGACGGCAAGGTAAAGTGGTGAAAATACTCTAAATACAGCGTGCATTTAAAGTGATATTGATTCTTTTTATTTGGGCCTCTTTTTAGAAGGCTAGGATAGGTTTTCCTGCTATCCGCAGCCATGCACTTTACCTAGCAACCAAACTCCATTCATAAAAACAGTAATTTAACCCCACAGAACACGGGAGTATAAGTACAACCCCACTTTAAAATATCTCAAAAAACAAAAATGGACTTATTTCCGAACTTAGCACAGCTAACGTTGACTTGGCTAATGCTAGCGCAGACATTATTCACAACCTTATTGATTAGCTTTACTTTGGTAACATACATTACTGCTGTTTGCTAACGTCTGAGTGGGCGTTTCCATTTGAAAAAAACTTAGAAAAGAACGCAGATGGAGTTGACCTTCAATGAAGTGAGGGCCACCCAACATGTTCTCACTGTCCAAAAATGTCCTCACAAGATCTAAAACGCACATGGGTCCCCACAAAGGTAGTTGTATAAGAACACACACACCCTTGATTAGCCTTAAATATCTTTGGCTTTAAAACTAATTATGAATCCCTTTATTCACATTGTACATTACACACACACACACACAAACACACACACACACACACACACACACAGATGACACAAAAAGAGGATTTGCTTTCTTACCTCTCCCACTGTTGAGCCACCTTCCCCTCCGTGTCTCACACTGTGCACTGACGCATTTCACTCTCCACCCACCGCGATGGATCAAATCCTGCGTCTAAAACCGTCTGTCACGCTGCTTTGCTTCAACTGTTTATCCTGTTACCTGACATTATGTTACACACACACACACACACACACACACACACACACACACAGCGGGCCTTCACTTCATTACTACTCGTGTCAAAAGCAGGCGGTGCATTGCAGCGTTATATCGCTTTGCACTGAGGCTTTACTCCCTGAACACTGTTGCATATCATTCATAACTCAAAGTGTGCAGAGCTTTGCTTCATTTGATTTGTCTGGAAACTGGATAGAGGACAAAAAGTTGCCATCCTGTTTCATAGCTCTTTATCGGAAACACATTTAGTTTTAATACGCAGCGCAAACAATCATTTTCCATTGAAATACATTATTATCTTTGCATCTGGCAGTACTGTATCGACCTCATGCTATTTTAAAATATAGGAGGCGTCCCAATTTCAATAGATTGAAATAAATTTCGCAAAATTTACAACACGCACTTATTTTCGTCCCATAACAATGCCCAAGAGGTCAACAGTACAAAGACAAGAGTTTATTGGCTTCTCTTTTGAGGACAGCAGGTTGCCGCCTGGTAAAAGTCTTTCTGTGAGAATTACAAATATTTGTGCAGTGTTCAACGCATCAATCCGTGACACCAAATGGATATCCTGGATCGTATTTAGTGTCCAACTGATGCCGGCCTCTGCATTGTTCTGAATCCCCACTCACTCCACTATTTCGGTGACTAGTGATGGAGTGAAGCTGGATATGAGCATGAGTGCGTCGCCCAAAACCTGGAGTAGTTGCTCTGCAATAGTGTCTCTGCGGCTAAGGCTAACCTCAGTGGGCATCGCCAAAAGAAAACAACATACCTTTTCTCAGCACAAGTTTGCTAACTGGCAAACTTCCTGGAATTCTCCTGTGTTTGTTCATGACCACGGCATCCATCAAAGGCACCCGGCCAGCTAGCGTGTGAAGAGAGATACGAGTGAGTTTGAACTTGGAAAGCCACCTTACATAACTATGTGTGAGACTGCATTTTTTTAAAGCTTGTATCCTAGTGTTCCTAGTTCGAAGGCAAGAGGACAAGAGGCTTCACAGATTTACTTTCCCTCTTTGTGCTTCCTTATCGCCGGGCTTCAGACTTAACACCGCTCAGCCCTACAATCTGTACTTTCTGTGGCTCTTCCCATAAAGGTTTAACTCAGTCGGAGAACATGCCGGACTCTCGAGCAGCATCGCCCTCTAGAAATAACAGAAACTGTAACTTCCCCTGGATAAATATACAGTCGATGCTATCATAATGATGCCTGCAGAGACGCTTGTTCAATAGATTGACAGGTCAGACTGGCGGTCGTGAATGATATCGATATTATAGAGCACCCAGTCTATTTCTTTCTTTTTGATTTTCTGAGGCTGAAAACCCGATACCAGCAGTTTTTCCCTCTACCTGGGGTGAAAATACCACTGAACTGGTATTTATATTGTGCGACAGCTCAAACCCACCATTAAAAACCAGATTAGTGGGATTATTTTGGGGGTAAAAACTCTAAAATGCCAGCATGATCTCACAATGTTTGACATTATTGCCTTTTTTAAAGATGAGCCACTTGTTAGAACCCATTCCCTAACAACTAATTGCACAAAATGTCACATATATCAGCCACTATAGAGCAGATTATACAGTTTATAGCTGCAATCAGGCAGGGACCTCCATTGTGACCGACAACTAACATCACATACAAATGAAACACGAGCGTCATAAATGTCTATGTACCAATGAACATTTACACACTTTGTATGATATATGAGAGCGAGATTGCCAAACTCATTCAAATCTTTCACACGGAGCACTTTCATTACGTTGATGCATGTTTACATTCATACTTCGATGTAAAATTATGACTACGAAGCTGCGAACATCGTGTTGAAAGTCAAATGATTCTCAATGAGAAACATGTAGACATCATGGCTTCAAGCTTTCAAGGTTACGAAATGCGGAAAAGTAGCATCCCTGGATTTCAACATTTCCAATAATAACAGCAGCATAGTGTATGTCATAACTCCTCAGAAGATTCCTTCTTCCCAAGTCATGAATAACACATCAGTGGGTCACTCTAGTGGACTTGTCTTGTGAACGGGAAACAAAATGAAGGCTTTAAATAAACCCACGAGTGCCTCCATTTACAGCATGAACTTCTATCCGTGACCGGATGGGTTTGAAATATTCACCCCCAGCAAAGCAACGCCTCCGTGCCGACGTTTCCAGGTACAAACTCATCTCTAGTGCAGGTCTTCCATCCTCTCACTCGCCTTTCTATTAATCTAATTAAGCCACGCTCAGAGGCAGTTTAACCAAGAGTCAGTTCACAACCTTAAAAGAAACACCCTCCTCCTCCATGACACCTTATAAGGAGCTTATCTATAGACAGAGAGGACAGAGGGAGGATGACTGAAAGCCTGGTGTGAGTCATATTCCAGCATGTAGAGTTCAAATACAAAGCCTTCTTCCTCACATATTAGTCCACCTAATAAGCAGCAGAATTAATGTTGTGAACATCATTTGAAAGACCATCATCTTCCTAAATGTTATTTGTTGCCATCAATAATGAGTTTGCCATGGAATGTATGCGATAAGTAAAACAATGTAGCTACTGTGGAACATTTTCTTATTAAGAAAGACACAATTGCAAAAAAAGATGCTGCATTTGTACTATGCTGCACTGTGTTGGCAGGCCGTTTTTCTTTTTTTCTTACATGAACAGAGGAATAAATGTGCAAATAAATATTAACCAAAAAGAGTGCAGAAGGATTACACAAGACACTGAAGAGAGCAACCGAGGAACAAAAGCCAGAGCACAGAGCCATGTTGAAACAAAGTCATCTAGAGAGACGTGATAGCCAGAGACTCCATGTGAACACAGGAAGAACAAAAGGTATTCTCCTTCAGTAACACACATAATGAAAAAATAATAACTTGCACAAACACAATTCACATTGCTGTAGACCTCCCCTTTACACACTTGCAGGAACATGTGGAACATACTACATTAAGATACATAGAAATGCAAACATATAAATAGACATCCATCGTGTCTCACAACCCGACTTTCCTGTTTCCATCTGAATGTGTCCTTCGCTGCTCTGTGACTTTGTGACCAGCCTGTTGCATTCAAAGCAGCTTGGTAACACCTCGCTGACAGTCCATTTGACAAAAGAGACGGAGGCTAAAAGCTGCAATGCTGCAGGTCAATGTGCAGTCCGGAGGCAGCTACTGTATTAGAGGAGGCTGGCTTTGTTGGTGGAGACATACGAATGTAAGAGCATCAGAAAAATGAAAAGAAAAAAGATTCCAAGGGGGTATATCCTCAGCTGAGACCTGGTTTACATATTCTTCTTCCAGTTGAATGACCCACAACTTAGTGTAATAGACACACAGATGGGGAAGCATAATTGTTTGGCAGCTTATTAACAAAGCTCTGAAAGAAAATTGGATTCAAAGCGGTGAGGTCTGATGTCATGTAGGTTGGCAAATTGCTAAATTAAATGGCAAGTCAATCTCAAACTCCCTCAAAAAGTTTTGGTACAAAAACACTGTCCAGATTGCTGCGAAATTTGGTTTTGATATTCATGATCACCAGAGGATGACTCCTAATAATCAACGTGAGCCCTGACTCTGGTACTGTATGAAAACGAGTATGAGTTTTAAGAATTTTGTCATCGACTTTCGTCAGTTCCTTGTGACATCCCATCATAGGACGACCTAATATGCTGAACACGTTTATGCTACCGAGGGGATGGACTCGTCTGGCTCCGATATCTTTCATCTAGGTCTAAAAAAAACACAATCATCTAGGATTCATTCTGTCCAGCACTTTCTTATTGCGGGGTATAATGAAGAGCCGCTGGCAGTGCTAATATTTTCTTTATCTGTTTCTTGACACATCCCTCAATCTGCCATCTGCGTCTCCACCTCATAACTATTGGCCGAAGGCATGAACGTTATGTGCGGCGCTCTTCTTTGGGTTTGCTGAAAATCCTCCCAACGACGTGTACGCTTAACGGCTAAGTACGAGTATTTCAACTCATCACGCAGAGAATTCATCAACCCCCTTCATCCTGATTTCTTCCATCTTTTATGTTTGAGGTGAGCAGGCAGCACTTCATCAGAGGACATCTGACGCAACATCAGACTTTGAGCAATTCCCATTCACTTCTGGCAAGGTTGATTTGATTGAGTCTCTTTTTTATATGCTGAAGAGGATTTGCAGACTTTGGCAGGTAGAACGTGGATAATGATCTGAACGTTTCTATAAAGGCTTCCTTAGGCTTCAAAGCCTGTGATTTATTGCATAAAAATAATTCACATTGTGTCAGCTCATCAGAGCAGCAGTCTTTTGAAGTAGTCGTTTCTCACATTTATATGAACGATACATTTTGCTCTATTCTGCGGAGGCACTGGACCAAAGACATTAACATGTATAAGAGACACACCTTCACCTTTGATGATACAATTTACTGCCAATCTGCAGATCAAACCTTGGCCCTACCGTTGAATAACAGCATCAAGGCTAGAGTACGATTGACACGCCATTGTGTGTCAGCAAGGGAAGGATCCTCTTTACATTTCAAGCATGCAAAAAGAAGTTGGGTAGAAGGAAATCAAAATATCAAACAGCAACTCAACACTGGCCAACACCATTAGGAGAATTCTGGAGTGGTTATCTTGTCTTCTACTTACTATCGGCCCCAGCAGTCGCTGTTGGCAGTGCATGATGGATGAAGAGGGACATCGGTCTTCACCCCTTTGGCCTGTATCAGTTAAAGGCACTGGCAACCTTTCAGAGGTTCATGGAGATGGCCCTGGGGGATCTGAAAGGCACAATCTGTTTCATCGACCAACTGTCAGCATTTGCCGAGTTGGAAGTGAGGCCCTGTTGCCTGAACGCACAGTTCAGTGGTCCCCAGTGTGCCTTTGAAACCCAGTCCTGGGACATCCACACTGGGACCTCTCGTTTGTCAACAGTGGTCTTGGCCTTGGGGGTCCTGCTTGCCCAGCAAACAAAGTCGAGGAAGCCGAGGAAGTCCCAGCGTGTGGCAGCAGGAGCCCGAACAAAGAAAAGCCCTGCAAACGGTTGGACTTTTTACAGTTTTGTCGCATTAAACAAGCCCGAACAAACTCACTGACAGGTGATATTAGGTAGGTAGTAAAAAATCCTCTCTTTCAAATGCCTTTTTGTTTCACAGTGCAGTTCCAAGAAACCCGAAAACAAAATGTCCGAGGATCAGGTGTCGAACAATGTAAAGTCTTTTTTTCTGGCCCTTGTACACCATCAAACACGGCCCAGCTGCACAGGAGGCGCGGCAGCACGGGTCAGTGGAGGCCGAGAGCTGCTCTGTCAAGCATCGCTTGCCTAATTGACGAAAGGACCCTCCCGATGCCGATGCTTGACTTTGTCAGAGTACGAGCTCAGACTGTCACAGCAGGTTCACTTAAGAGCCTGCGCACTTTTAACTAGCGTTAAAATAAGAAAGGAACAGGGTGAAAACTTAAAAGAGACACAGATGTCATCATGTGCGCCCTCACCTCGCTGAATAACTCTTTTGTCAGAGTCTTTCTCTCATGTGGATATCAAATGTACCACCTATAAAAAGCTTTAAGATAAAAATGCCCTCACTGGTTCTTTCTGTGAGACATGTCTGCGTTATCCACTTTCCTTTATCTGTTATTCTAGCCGAGTCATCCATGCTGGCAACAGGCATATAGCTTTAACGTCACAACAACATATGTGCATCAGTGATCATGAAGAGGAGACGGGCGGAGGGATGTAACAGAGAGAAAGACGAGGCGAGGGATCGCTCCTGAAGTGTGGCTCTCTTGGGGGGGAAGGGGTTCCACCGATCTAACCATCCGTCAGCAATTATCCCTCCAACTGTCACGGCACCATCCGCTCCTTCAGTTAGTGTGGCTAGAGGCTACGAATAATTCATAGAAAACACCGAGATCGAGGCCAATGACAGATTGAGAGGGCAGAATATCTGTAGAGGCTCAGGGTTATTGTTGAGAAGAAATATTTATTTTGAATTATAAATATTGTAGCTTCCCGGTGGTGTTCCTGATGTGCTCCTGTCACTAACTGCAATCCCCTGAAGATATATATGCAGGATGTCAAACTGAGTCAGCAGTTAAAAAAGGTTAAAAGGATAAAGATAGAAGCTAAAGTGTAAAAGTGAACCACCACATCGCCTGGTGATCGACACAGAAGACGATGAAATCAGGAACAACACAGTTCCTGTAAAGCAGGCTTACAAAAGGTCAGCAACACAGACATGTCAGACATAGAAGAAGAATAAACTAATAAGTCTTACTGTCTCCTGGCTCCTTCAAGCGTTGAGACAATGTAGCCCGACAAACTAAAAGTTAATGGTAAAATGAGGAGAGATGGTATTAATGAAGAACTTTTATTTTTGTCATTTGCTTGTTATTCACCTGCTGCTTGCGGTCCCCACTATCATCATGACAGAAGGGTTGTTAAATGAGCAGCCGGCTCTTCAGTCTTTCGCTTGTGATAAAGGCCAATTGTTTGGTTCATTTGGGAGATTTCTGAATATTGGACGTTGATAACTTTTCATTCTAATGATAGCCTCTGTTGAGAAAGGGGGATTTCTGTTCCTACCTGTCCCATTCACTGCCTCCTGCAGGCACCCAGGGTCCGTTATCGCTGTGCGTGGGTTAAAACCACCTGCAAAGAGACGAGTAGAGGAAAGAAGCCACGATGGGAATCTGGAAACTTCAAAAGGGAAAGCTAATTTAGTTTTTCTTTCTTTTCCACGTTTCCATTGTGCAGCTGTTGCTGAAGACAAAGCCATATTTGCCAAAACTACTAGCTGACAACATCATAAAAAGAATATTAATCTAATTTATTTCCACACATGGTATGTTATTGCTGCAATCAGTACCCACTGGCTGTATCCTCCTGTCAGGACGCCACATTGAGCTGCTGATATACTGGCCTGATATGGGGCTTTAATTAACATCTGATTCTAGATCATTAGTGTTGTCTGCCTGAAACATGAGGAAAATAGCTCAAATTAAATTAATTTGTTGATGATCAACTTTTCCCTGTATTTCAATAGTTCTGGTGTGTTTTATTCTGAGGCTATTGGTTGAGTTCTAGCTTATAAAACCACCTGCCAGAGTGTGTTCGTCTGGTCCAGACCCAGTAAAACAATGAAACTCTGTTTTCATTGTGGCCATGTGGTCAGGTTCAGAAGGGTTGAACGTGAAACCATCCTAAAGGTCGTGTTAATAGTTCGTTAGTAGGGATGTGCTTATGCTAGTTACAGGGTTAGCATAGCTGCTATATGTAGCAAACACGAGTCGATTGATGCTAATTTGGCTCAAAACTAAAGTTTAGATAATAAACACTGACTTATGTGAAAGTGGATTGGAACAAAGTAAATTAGGGATTTTTAAGTTAGTTTTGTCAGAAGTTGGCGGTGGCAGGCTACGCGTTACGCTCGGCTGTACTATGCCAGTGAACACAGTGAACGAAACAGCAGAGTTTGCCAACCGGAAACAAAACAAGTCGCCTTGGCCGCTCTACGACAGAGAAGAACGGAGAAAGGTCTTTGTGTTTGTTTGGAATTTGTTTCAATTGGGCAACTTTCAACTGTTCTTTATGACGGCTAATATCGGCCGCGTTACAGGTTGACTCATCAGTCATGTCAGTTTGCTACATCAGTACTTATTTATTCAAGTGCATCAACTTTTTGGACAACGGCAAAAAAAACACCCAAAGCAATTGTAAAACAGAAATTCACGCAATTGAGGACGTTTTATCAAAGTTTTGTCGTTTCCATTCAGTTTTTCTCATCTGATACCTAAACAATTTACAAAAACCTGAATGGAAACATGACATCCTTTCTCCAGATGCATCATGGGATTGGTATCGATCATCTGGAAAGACCAGATTTCACTGCGCATGTGTCGCACCCCAAATGATATTACGGGACATGACGCCATGACTTCTTTTCTTTTTAGCCTCCTTGCCTCTAATCGGTGTCAATCCTCCGCCCAGCTTTCCTTTCCTGCCGTCTAACCACTGACTGATCTGCACCTGGCGGATACAATTATCCACCTGGCAGGACAAAAAAGTAATCTGCATTGAGAAGCACTGATCTAAAACTTCACTTGAGCTGTTTCTAATGAACGTTTCGATCTGATCGCACACAAGGAAACACTACTGCTATTAAAAGAAGCTGAAGCTGTTCTAGTGCGAAAGATGCAGTCAAACGTTTTCCCTTTTCTGTGACTGTTTGTCACATTCACAAAGTTGAAGATGTGAGCAGAACGATAGGCTTCGGTCCCAAACTTTTTTTTAAGAAGCAAGATTTGTCACACAGCTCGTAGGAATGTTGCCCATCAAGTTACAACCAAACATGGTCAGCGATACGATGACACATTAACTGTGTGAAGCCCTTTCGAGTTCAAGAGCATATTCTTTGGAAAATTTGGGAAGGGGGGAAAAAGAAAAATCTCAAGGGAGATTCAAGGTAATCCGCCAATTTAGCATCTGGCAGACACATTAATCCAAAGCGCACCATATGAGTGCATACTTTGTTAGAACGGGGTAGAAACAAAGCCTCGGTCTGAACTCGGCCGTTTCCATTGGGGAGTTGACTCTGGTGCTGTTGCTCGTGCCTTGCTTTGCTGCTGAACCAGGCTGATGTTGCAGTTCTGCACTATTTCATGTCCAACGCTGAGGAAAACCTGGGACCTTTTACTGGAAATCAATGGGTGAGTCATTGCAGCGAGTGTCAGCTCACTCACACACACACACACACACACACACACACACACACACACAGCTACATCCACTGCCCAGTGATTTGTCCGTTAAGCTCCGACAGGATTCTAACAGGCTCGTGTGCGACGTCTCTTTACTGCTTCTTAAGAGTAAAATAAGGCAAAGAACTTCTCGGTAATTGAATACTTTTTTTTTTGCAGAACTTGCTGCGTAAAAAAGGCTGTATTCATTCAGTCATGGAGAATATTGCTGATTAAATCTCCTGTTAAAAATGAGCCCTTCATTACTCACTGTTGTTGTTGTCTCGGCGGGCGAGCCAAAGTTGAATGGAACCCAGACTGAACCCGAAAGGAGAGAGACAAAGAGAATTACCGTCTCAGCTGGACGGATGGATGATTTCCCATCAGTCCATCCGTCCACTGGTCCGTCCCCTCTGTGCAGCAGTCGAGGAGCAGTGAATAACAGGAATATTTTCTTTTGACAAAGTCCTTGTTTACTCCCGACTGTGCCTCATAGGTTTCATACCAGTGGATGCCACATGGAAACACTGTTCAAAACATATTTACATGGATTTCATTCATCTAGGGCGGCGGCGCAGTGGTTGTCTGTCTCTGTGGGTGCTTTTCATTCTTCTAACTTCCCCACTTCCTCTTCTCTCTTCCTGTGAGCAAGACATCGTTCCCCCTCCGCCATCAAGGTAGATCTCCCAATCCCTTAAATGCACCTCGAGGGGTATGAACGCTGCACCTCCACATGTGGCACAGCTGTGCAGCACGTCATTAGCAACTGATGTCGCTTACGATTGACGCTATAGAACCTAGGATTCCTAATTTGGCAGCTTTGGCTCCTCCGTCCTCACGTCATGAATGTGCGAGTCTTAGTAAATAAAGAAGAAAAATAAATTTAAAAAACATGCAACACACTAGCCATAGTGATGTCATAAAGAATATGTCAGTGTCGTGTTTACAGTCGTTCCTCTGACTTTAAAAACTCCAGCGTCATCAAACACATGCTGACCTCGAGCACGCAGATCAAGAGACACAGATGTGACACACTTGCAGCGAGTCTCACACACACACACACACACACACACACACACACACAGAGAGTGAAAGCAGTGACACGCATTCGCACCAACACTCCCACATGGCGAGGGGGGGATTAGCAGCGTAATGGGCTCCTGATACCAGCGCTGTGAGCCGGTAACAGGTCTCTGTGTGCCACTGGGAGTTACGGTAATAACGGCGGGGACGGGGCAGATGACGGCAGACATACATTCATACGCCCGGAATGACAACAGACTGATGAATGCCGTGCGGCGGCGTGTGGCGAATGATTGTTGTGCGCCGCGTTGGTGACGGAGGTGACTTGTGTGCCAGTGGGCTCCTGACAGAGTTTATTACAGCCGGAGTGGTACTTGTCGTCTGGTTTATGGAGCCCGACATCAGTAGAAATGTGAGCAGGCTTTCAAAGTGCTCTTTAAGAG
The DNA here is from genome assembly GCA_024529925.1 of Ophthalmolycus amberensis. NCBI lineage: Eukaryota > Metazoa > Chordata > Actinopteri > Perciformes > Zoarcidae > Ophthalmolycus > Ophthalmolycus amberensis. Next base: position 585,952 of record JAFEUB010001409.1, read on the forward strand.
TTTACCTTGACATCTGATCTGTGAGTCTGCAGACGATGTAAAAGCCACAAACTGTGAATGTGACCCGGGTCAGTTTCTGGAAAGGACACTTTTGATCGGGCGGGTGTAAACTACGGATCACCGGCCTCATAGCTGCACAAAGTCAGGCAGGTAAACAAACATGTCGAGCAGCAAAAGAACTCCATACGAGGCTGGTCAGATTCACTGAGAACTGTTCTTTCTGCAAATATAAAAAAGTACTGAATGTTTTATTTTTGCGAGGGATTTATTGCATAAACTTATTGTCTCCAGTAAATGATTCTACGACTCCATCTGCATATTGTGCGTCTCGGACAGGAAGCCGAATCCCGAGTACACGCTTGAAGTTTTGATGGATATACAAACTCTTAAGTTCACTTTGAAGATTACTTTGGGAAATTATCATGTGACTTATTGCAAAATCTACTTAGCACAGGCAGCTAGGGAGCCATCATCTCATACAAAATTTAAATCGTCCAATACTTTGGTCAATAATTGGCCAAATACCTGCAAGACTATACATTCTAAGCTGAGGTTTACAGTTAGCTAAACTAAGATGAAGAACATGGTAGATTATACCTCCGAAACATCAGCAAACTAGCATTAGCATTGGGACAATTTTAGCAGGACCTGCGCCGCACAGACGGGTCTAATATGTTTCTTACCAAACATAGCTCCAGGGCGTGAAAGTGACAACTACGTCGGTCTGAAACTACCAACGACAGCGTAAGAGACGGCCCATCGTCTCGTTACAAGCTCATCAAGGGACAAAGATAGCAAACCTTTAAGCTATGAAAGTTTGAATTTGTAACATGCTCTATGCCAAGTTATGCAAATAAGCATTCAATTAATGTGTCTAATGTACTACAATTGACCATTTAGCTACAGTGACTGGGTTTCTACACACAAGCTGGACCTCTTCCCCTGTCAGACGTGTATCAGCGTCGTGTAGTTCAGGACGAGTAGTCTGCCAATGTTTGTCGTGTGTCCTGGGGGAGCTGAGGCTGTCACCTTACTCTTCATCTGAAGCTGCCCAATCAGCTGACCCTCCCCCTTTACCTCGGTCTCATCCATGTGACACTTGAGACGGGACTGGGTAGTTGGCATGGCCGGTGATAGCCAGCATGGATGAACATAGAACAACACCTGGCAGGAAGATGAAGAAAAAGAGCTGATCTTGTATTTATTGGTGAACTGGATCCATCCCTTTGACTCATTTCATTAGTCTTCTCAATATTGGATTTGCCGCCTTGGTATCGGATCTTATAGTTGGAGTATAATATCATTGTTCTTTCTTCCACCTTTTCCTCGTCTGCTTTGAGATATTGGAAAAGGAATCCCTTACGACAGACTATATATCATTTCCGTCTATAAATAAATTTGACTTGACAAGTACAGAACACACACATTCACATTTATGGACCATTAGCTTTTGCCATTATTTGTGGATAGACTTACTGTATATTTTCCCGGCACAGGATGAGGGATGAAGGTACGGAACGTCGAAAACACGGAATGTCTGGAAGACAAAAACATCGGAACAACACAGATGTAAGAAGTGATTCACAGACCGAGTCCTTCCCTTAAAATTCCTCAGATATCTGCACGACCAACATTCTACCTCAGACGGCCTCTTCAGGCAAACGTCTCCTCACAGCAGCCGTTGCTTTAAAATTACAGAGAGACGTCGCATACGGCTCTGGCAACAACCTGTCAATCACAAGGTAGTCCCGCCCCCTAACCCTGCTTTATAGGTCTGTGTGACTCTAAATGGACCATAATGTACTAAATGAACATCATGCTGTATTGAAGAAGACTTGAAACTAGAGATTGAGACCATAAACTCATGTTTACAATGTTTACTGAGGTAATAAATCAAGAGAGAAGTAGAGTCATTTTCTCATAGACTTCTATACAACCAGAGGAGTCGCCCCCTGGTGGACAGCAGAGAGAATGCAGCTTTAAGATATGACGCATTCACTTTTCAGAACCAGAGGTTGCCGCCTGAGTACACCCGAATGACTTCAGTTATCCTCGTGAATACAAAGAAGTTTTCTTGTCACAATCTCGCCTTGAAATGGTCGTCACACACACAAACTCTTTCTCTGTTCTTGGCCATCTTCCATGATCGAGGCTGCATCGTCTCACCAACACTTCCTTCCCTTCGGTCGTCCTGATTTTAATTTGCATGGGCTCAGACACTTTGTTTTTGTCCCGAGGCAGGAAGGGAACTGACAGGAGAACAAATGGCTCTGGACCAGCAGTTCATAATATCAGTGCTCTGCTCTTCACTTGACAGCAGAGAGCTTTAGTTAGTGTCATGACGCGCTTACATCTTCAATGAAAACGTCACAAAAATGAGACTGCAGCAGCAGAAAAAGCCTCTTTTTTATCTAGACGATAATTAATAGAGGCTTATCGGGACAAGTTCAAAGACTCTCTACAACACTTAGTGTTGATTAAATATTGAAAAATGGATACAAGCCAGACATCAAAATTACAGTGATCAACGAAAAAGTTTGGGATAGAATCATTTCTATACAAATGCCGTTTAAATAATCTGATCATAGTGATCAAGAAGTCCTTTACAGTGTTCATTTTGGGTCTTTTCATATATTCATACATGGAAGAAAAACTTCAAAACTATGGTATGTCAATTATTTGCTTTACTCCCATGATGCTTTGCCTTCCGGCTGTCTACCTGAGGCTGCTGCTGCTGCTGCTTGCACATTGAAATCATGACGGTCGAAATAAAAGTCAGTCGTCTGTGAAGAGCTCCAGGTTCTGGATGGTTCCAGTCCCTTCTCATTCGGAGGGCAGTCAAATATCGATGCTTTGTCAAACAAACTGGAACTTCAATCAGGAGACCGCTTGTCTGAGCCGTTTGTCTGTGGGGTTACGTAACACCTCCCACCAGTATGAAAAGAGACAACTCTCAAGGGTGGGTTTGATATAATGACAGTATGTACAGTCAGTACAAGAATACTGGCCTTTTCAATGGCAATTCAGCTTGTTTTAAGTTGTCTTCAATGCATTACGGCATGTTTGTGTGAAAGTAAAAGGCCGCTCAGGGAAACTTTATTAGTACAGGTTGTCCAAAGTCAACACCGTGTGTCAGCCTTTAAACCCACACTTGATATAAGTTACTGTCAGCCGGTGACATTGATGGAAGGGAATCGGCTCAGTTGATGAATCCACAGCTAATGTCATGCAAATGAACTTGAAGTCCGGATGAATGGCAGAAAAAGACGCAAACGGGAGAACGAGAGAGAAAAAACCTGCTGACACTACAGTACCGCCCAACAACAAACCCATCATTCATGAGCACATAGAGCTCCTGCCTTTCATTCTTAAACTTTGACTGGAATGATCTGACCTCACAGTGCGTAGAAATCCTCTGTACATAGTGAAGTTCAGACTAGAACCCCGAAGCAGCACGACAAACAGGACGCGTGGAGACTGTGGCGTCCATCCAGCGGTCAACAGCCGCTCTCAACATCATCATTCACTGAGAAGGCTTCCATCTTCCCCGGCAACAGCACATGAATAATGGAAATCCATCTCCAGGTCATTGATCACCGACAAATGACACAACTGCTACACTGTAGCAGCAAAAGAGGACACACTTCAACAAGCAGCCGAGTTAAGGCCAACATGCCTGTTTAGGAGTGTTTGTTTTACTTAATGGGGAATAATTCATTGTCTAACGAATCCACCTGCGCTCGCTGCATCTCTTCCAGCACGGTTTGCACCGAAGGTGAATCCTCTGCATGGTGACTGCATGGTGAAATGTCACACTGAATTTCAATGTAAGTCTGGGTTCCCACAACACCGTGCACGGAATCTAAGAAGCTGCCGCCCCGGTGCTAGTAATGATCCCCCGCCATGTCTGGGACAACGACGAAGGAGAGATCGTCAGTGCAAGAGGCCTTTATTACTATTCTCCCAGAGTTGTACCTGGTTTTCCTGTTGGGAATCGATAAAGGTGCTAAATTTGAAAATTACAAGATTTAATATAGCAGCAAACAACTATTATCTGTGTAAAGACATAGAGGAGTAATATCTACCTGAGCAGAGAATGAAGTCACATCATCTTTACGTTGTTAGTCTTGTGGAACGTGCATTAGCGTTCATCGATGGCTCATCAATGGAGGCAAGACCTCAAGCGTAGATAAAGATATGCTCCGAATTTGGAATAGTGCACCTCAAACACTTCTAACCCAGTCACGTCTAGAATCCATCTGCCCGCCCGTTCGTTTCCTGCTGCGTAGCGGGGGACGGGTCGCGGTGGCTTGGAAAAGTTGAATTCAATAATGATTCTTTAAACTTAAAGACTTCCCGTAACACAAGCAAATACTCAAAGTCAGAATAGAGAGCGCATACATCTGAGTGGAGTAAATCTGAGATTAGTCAAAAATGTGGGTTATTTTTGTTGAATCCCGGGACGGCAGCTTCAATCATTCAGTGACAGGCGGACATCTCAACCAATCTGCTCAGGAACGTGTTCGCCACAGGGACATGAAATCACATTTCTGTACATAGACTTCTCTCAGGGACACGGTTCAGGAGAACAAATGTAATGCAAAATATTATGAGCATGAATATGCTGATTCCTCTCATCTTATTGTTCTGTACAATGTGTGTGTGTGTTTGCTACCTTATTGTCATGTTGAGTGGATTACTCTCTCTCTCTCTCTCTCTCTCTCTCTCTCTCTCTCTCTCTCTCTCTCTCTCTCTCTCTCTCTCTCTCTCTCTCTCTCTCTCTCTCTCTCTCTCTCTCTCTCTCTCTCTCTCTCTCTCTCTCTCTCTCTCTCTCTCTCTCTCTCTCTCTCTCTCTCTCTCTCTCTCTCTCTCTCTCTCTCTCTCTCTCGCTCTCGCTCTCTCTCTCTCGCTCTCTCTCTCTCGCTCTCTCTCTCTCGCTCTCTCTCTCTCGCTCTCTCTCTCTCGCTCTCTCTCTCTCTATGAAGTAACAACCACTAATCCACATGTAGAGCCAGAGGGGCGGTAAATAGAGTGCCGAGGGTGTGTGTGTGTGTGTGTGTGTGTGTGTGTGTGTGTGTGTGTGTGTGTGTGTGTGTGTGTGTGTGTGTGTGTGTGTGTGTGCGTGTCACACCAGAACCAGAAGCTTCGGGATGAAACCCCGGGTCAGACCGCCAGATGCAATCCTTGACCGAAAGCAACTGCCCTAGTTTCCTTGTGAGTAATCTCTCTCGACAGAGTCTCCTTTCAAATAAAAACTCTGCTGCTGCTGCTGCTGCTGCCGCTGCTGCCGCTGCTGCTGCTGCTGCTGGTTGCTTGAGAGGACCGGGGAGTTCAGCTCCGCAGCTGCTTTGAAACAACAAAAATCACTCTTTAGTGGGCGAGCTCTTCCCTTAAAGCACGCAGGTACACAACACCGCAGCAGAGCACATTTGGAAATCGTCTTTAAAGATTAAATTGTAAGAATTTTGAGTTTAGCATCTCAAGAGACAGATTTCCCTCAGGAGAGGGTGAAGACGTGGTCACATGACATGTCATATATGTGACTTGACTTAACTCTGAACTTGATATCGATGCAGAATAGTTCATGAGTCACGTGAGTGGAGACGCTCGTGGCCTTCTATCTATTTTTGCCAGCTTTCCAGTTTCGGTGTGACTTGTAATATTTGATGACGGTGTCCATGCTTCTCCATGCAGCATCAATGTCAATGTGCTGGTTTGTTGGTTTGTGTTTAAATATTGAACAGATCAAATATATATGTGTAGCCTTTTAGTGGCCCTCTGCAGAAGAGGAGAATTATAAGGTCTTTAATATTTATCGGATTCATAACCTGTAAACACACACAGAGAACAACTTGATACGGTTTAAGCAACAACACTACTTGGTTAAGTTTAGGAACATACTGTGGTTTGTGTTAAAATAAAAGTATGTTTGTTACGTAGTTTAGTCGCCTACGTTACGTATGTGAAGTGGTAGTGTTACGTCACACAGGACACAAACACTTGTTTCATGTCTTAAAGCTGCATTCTCTCTAATGTCCACCAGGGGGCGACTCCTCTGGTTGTATAGAAGTCTATGAGAGAATGACTACTTCTCTCTTGATTCATTACCTCAGCAAACAGGTGTTGTTAAGTGTTTTGCCTATAAGGACACGTCGACATGGACAGTCGCCCCCAAATGTTCTCAATCTTTTTCATCAAAGATCTGAGAGAAAACTAAATGACTAATTCTAATTTCCAAATTCAGAGACGCTACTTTATTTGTGGACTTTATTTGATGTGATCAAAAGTCATGAAAACTAGCTTTTGGCACCGTGGTTTCACATCATACACATGTATTCCTGCTGCCTTTTGCTCAATGTTCCTGAGAGAGACGGATCTACGCCCTTTCACTCGCGGCCTCTCCACCATACGTTTGTCCTCTCTTCTGGGAGACTCAACAAAGTGATGACAGGATTATTGCATATTAATTCTCACCCACCACACTGATGTCTCATTAAGTTACACTGACCCAGCTGCGAGCCTCTAGAAAGTGATGAAACATGAATGAAGCGCTTCTTTTTTCCTCCCAGAGTTGAGAGTGACGGAGTGGCAGCACCGTCCTCCAACGCTGCTCTGCTGTCGAATGAGGAACTCCTTTGAAGTCGAGAAGAGCACAGCTGGGAATGTAATGTTTGATCTGTTTAAGAGTAGAGAAAGAGTGGACTTTAAGAAAATAGATTGAAATGCTTCTTCAAATGTGATCAAATGATGCTGGAGAACAACCAAACAGTTTTCAATGTCACTTTCAAGTCGTTCCTGAAAAAGTGAAAGTGACAGAAGGAACGACTGCACTGAAACACCCTCAGCGTTCTCTACGGGGCTCCTGGAACTACCCTGCACCATCTTCTTTCCCCTCCAAAGTTTTGATCCCAGCTCTTTTCAACAGTGCAGCGACTGACTTCTTCACGGTCTGATTCACCTTCCGAATCTTGGGGGGTGGGGGGGGGAGGGTAAGGACTGACAGAGGGGAGAGGAAAGGGAGAGCGAGAATGACAGAGAGGTGCTCGGGGAGACGAGACCGAAGACATTAGCAGAAGTCAACAGACGGAGGGCGCAAGAGGAGATTAGGGAGGGAAGACAGGGTGGAAGACGGACAGACACGAGGAGACAGAAGAAACGGAGGAGACGCAGGAAGAAGGAAGAGTTCATCATTTCAACTGGCAGGCATACTAATCTCTCTTCTCTTTGTCAGACATGGTTTCTATCTGTTCCCTCCTTCATCCTCCCCTTTTCTCATTTCATCATCCATTTCAATGCATCTCTTCCAATTTCTACTACATTGTATTTATTTCTCCATCTCCTCTCTTGCTCACTTTCTAACCTACGTCCTCCCTTTTTATTCCCGTCTGCCCTTTCGGTTCCTCCTCCTACCAACCGTCCATCGATCACTATCCCACCCAAGAAAAGGATGAATGAGTCGCGAGTGATTCATTTTGATCTTCCCCTCTCTTCGTCCTTTCCCCTTTTCAGTCGTCTCCCCCACCATCCTCCCCCCTCCCCCCTCGCTCCCCTAAATCCATGGCATTATAGTTTTATGTATCAAAACATTTCTTCAAAGCCATGCAAAGCCTGTTCGGGAGCCAGAAGGATTTCGACGGATAGATAAATCGATCTCGGAGCCAAACAACCTAATCAGCAAACTTGGAGAAACTTGAGAGCTGAACATGAATAGAGATGCGAGCCTTTCGGACATCGAACAGTAACGGGCGTCAAGATTCCAGATCCCAGCGCGACTGAAGCTAAATAAGACCGAGGTCATCACATCCTGGATCACACGGGGGCCGTTATCCTCAACCTGCTGCACTTTCACCCAACTGCTTCAACACTTCAGCTCCCCGAGACCAAAACTAATCTGCAACAAATTCCAATCCGAAGGAGCAGCGTACCTGAATCACCGTGACGTCCGTTGTCCCTCTCATCCCAAAACCATAACTCCTCCCCTTTCACTGCTCCCTCGCTTTGTTTTCTCGACCTCCGTTCTTCTTATTGTCGCTCCTGTTATTCCTTTCTTCCCTTTTCCCTCTGAAGGTTTGAGCAGCAGGTCAATAAATCTTTCAGGGACGCCACTGAACTCATTAAAGGCATTAAAGAGCCTTTCATCGACTCGCGAATGAATTGTTGGGCTAATTGTTTGTTTCATCCCCTCTCTTAATACAATAATGATTTCTGCCCTCATGCAGGCAACAGATTTTAATTACACTGGCAGCAGAAGAATGGAATACCCACCTGGGCTGAGAAAGGCACCAACTCCCCCGCCCACACAGTGAAACACAGATACACACTCGGACAAAGGCGCTCGGCTCTCCGTCTCTCTCACACACCCAACAATGGATCAACTCAATGAGGAACAAAATCCCTTTGTAGCGCCACACATCTCCCAAGGGTCCCGGGAGGGTCCATCCTCCCGTCTCTGTGTTCGGGGTGTTAACGGCCACTTTGGCGCGTCGCTCTGCGATGCCTGGATTGAGCGAGCTCCGATCGGGAGAGAGCGATGCCGACTCGGCGAGCTTTGCACAGACAGTAAAGTGCAAGAACTTAAGTTATTTCAACCCAAACGTTGACTAATTGTCACGTAACTTCTGTACTTAAGTAGCGTCACTAACGTAGTTATATTAACTCAAACGTTGACTTATTTGTTACATCATTTCTGTACTTAAGTAACGTCCACAACAGTACTTAGTTTAACTCAAACCATCTTTTAGAAACCGAACAAGGTTTTCTGCCTCAACTTAACCAAATATTTCCAACCAAACCATCTTTTCCTATGTTTCCGAGTAGTTTGTTCTCGTAAGTGCACTGATCACTGATAGGAAAATGCAAAATAGATATGAATATATACATAACTACAGTTTGAACTGCTAAGGAGACGTTGAATGGGGACATTGTTTTTGGAAAGAGATGTTGCTGTGAATTTCTTTAAAGGAAACTTTCAGCTTCTGCATGTTCCACACCACAAGGTCTGAGAATGTAAGATGTTCCTGGCGGTGGAGGCGCAGAGAAGAACATGCAGCAGGTGCAGTTTTCTTATTTTGCTGTGTTCAGGCCGTTTCGGGGGATCTAAAAAAAACATGGCAAAGCAATTATATCGAGCCAAAACACCAGAGCTCTTTCTGAAAGGAGAGTGAATCTTGCGGTTGGCTTTCAGGCGAATCAAACTCATTGTGCCTTTAACACCACGAGTGTTAATATCATTCATAGCTGAAGCAGTAGCTGAGCGCAGACAGTCTCTGCATTGGGGGATGACCAGCAACAGCCGGTTTTAAGTAAGCAAGGCAATCACCAATAATAAGACTTCCAGATGCCAAATCTGAATCCCGATGAGTCATGAAGCGGAGCAGTCGCCTTATCTCTTGTAATTTACCGCCACGATTATCCGAATGAGACGCGGAGCCGCCCAAAAGAGCGGACGCAGTCCTCTCCAGAATACGAATGAGAACCACAGACCATTACTTCCATCAGTCGGCGTGCCAGGACTGTGCGATATCTCACTGTGTGGCATCATACGCGGGATAATAACCTACAATAAATGAGTTATTGGAGCACAGCGGAGCCGATGTTCCTCCGTTCTGCTGGAAGTTGATTATAGTGTTTGTGATCGAAGCGTTGGAGAAAATTACAGACGCTGTGTACGGCTGTGTGGAAAAAAGCAGTAATCTGTGATTATTTCAGCTTGTGTGAATGCAACTGTATTATTGAGGCACCGTGCATTTTGATGAAACAGAAACACACAAGAGCTTTGCTCTAATGTTGGATAGTAGCTTTTCACTGCAATATAATTCCTACTTCTCAGGGATAAACCAGCCAAAGATATTCATCACCCGACTCTGACGTTTCCCTTCTTCTGCGGAGCGTTTTAGCACCTTTTAGCACATTGTTTTGGTTTTACCGTCACATGGCAGCTGGTTTTCAGCTCGGCACCAAACAGCAGACAGTTAGCAACTAGCTGGTGGAGACATCGGAGCATTTAACGACTAAAGAGTCGGACGTTTCCCTCGGCAGTTGGTGGAAACCAAAACAGAGCCGAAAGGAGAGTAAATATTGGACCATGTGAATGATAATGGTGCTTCAAATGCTAACATAACCGCCGTCGGTCTGCTTTATTTCACATTCTGTGAGGACTACATTACATAACACTGAACGCTGAATTATTTTGCTCGACTTATAAATTGTTAAACGAAAGAAAGTGCATTTCTTAAAATCAAACTTCTTCTTGAACATAAACCCCCGGCACACAACTGCACAGTCAACATCTGGACGATCAGTGGATCTTGGAATGAGACTTTGATTCGCTTTAATGTCGGCAATTATGTCATGAAAGTAAACACGTCTTGTTATTATTTAAAGTTCGCTGTGGAAACAACCGCAGTAGGACGGGAGTCACAGGATCAGACCGGCACCAAGACTTAATCGAGATAAACGTGTGTGTGTGTGTGTGTGTGTGTGTGTCTTTCTAAGCCCAAAGCCAAGCCACAGGCAGATTGAGGGAGCAAACAAGGGTTAGAGACAGATGTGCCTCTGTGAGTGTCTGTGAAACAGAAGGGTTGGGGGGGGGGGGGGGGTACATCATCAATAATGGACAACACACCCCTGGACGAGGACGCTGGCCTCATTATGAGAGTGAGAGACGAAGAGAAACACAAATATAAATAGACACAGAGAGAGACACACAGTGAATCTGTCACATCGCATTTAAAAGGTAGAGTAATGATAAATTGGATATAACCCACGTAATCGTGGGCGGATGAAACAAACACAGGACTTTCACCAAGGAAGCCGCTCTGCATGTCAGGTGGTTTGGTTTGTCCTCCTGAAACAACCGCAGACATGTTGGTGCTTTTTGTTGTTGTATAAGTACGTATCACACAAAGCGCCACATCGATGCGTCAGTAACTGCAACCTCCGGTCAAAATGATGTTCCGTCATTTCAAGAACCAGGACCGTTCTTTGGGGGGGGAATGCTTTGAAAGTTTTTGGACACTTATCGTGAAATAAAAAATAGGATTAAGGACATGTGGACAAGAGGAACAGGGATTCAAACTGCCGATCTTGTGACTAAAGGACAACTTGCTCCACACACAGAGCCAGACGACCATTCTTTTTACGGCACAACTTTAGCTACTTTACTTACTTTTTAGATACATTTGACTAAAAACACACTTGATATGCTCCGAACATGAAACACACTGCAGAGATTGAACCAGTGACAGAATGGATGTATTTGGGGGATCATGTGACTTTAACCATACGTGTATTTTCAGGTTGTTTGAGTTTTCAGTGGGAGAATAATCCAGAGGCAGACGTCAGTGTGATGCAGCCTTTAGAGAGAGTAAAGGATGCGAGAGCAGAAATAACTAGCGTGTTCACTTCGACATTAAGTTCAAATGTTAATTCAAGACTCATCGGGATTCTCTCCCAAAATACATTTACAATAAATACTCTGATACAGAGACATGATGCTGAATGCAGATGTTGGAGGTACCTGAGGGAGGATGCTGAGGAGACCAACAGATGAATAACGTTCTACCGTCTCTTAAACACAATACATGTCTATTGCAGAATAAGGCCAACAATAAATATGATTTAAAATGGGATTTGGTTTAATCTTTATTATTATGTATGGAATTATAAATTTGAATTGCTACTCATTGAATCTGTTTTTTTAAAAGGTACCAATCCAAAGACTGCCGTCGTTCTATTTTCACTTTTCTTTCCCCTGAAACCATCAATCTTCTTCCTGTCCGACTCCCAGTTCCTCTTGCCTTTGCCTGTATGTTTCTGTCTCTCTTTCTGATACGCTTGCTTGCACACACACACACACACACACACACACACACACACGCACACACACTGCTGTGTTGGGTTGGTTGGGTTGCTGAAAGCCTGTGGGTAGGCTTGTCAGCTCTCATTGGCTTTTGGAGCACACCCCTTTCCTTCTTGTCCCAGTGTGCTACAGCGCGCCTGTCACTGCCCACACACTCCATTCACTCTGCCTGAGTGTGAGTGTGTGTGTGTGTGTGTTGTAAGTGATGCCTGTCAGTGCAGTAAGGTGCGTATAAACGACACACGAGTGTGTTTGTGTGTATCGGTGTAAGAACCGGTGGACATCCTCCTCTTGCCCTCGTCTGGTACATACTCGAGTCATCAATCAAAGCATTCGCCATCGCTCCATTTTGATTTCTTCTCTCCGCTTGAAGATGTTTTGGAGCTCCTCATTACTCGGCAATTCGTCTTATTCCCGCATTTTGAGCACTTCCAGTGACTCGCTGTGTAGATCAGCTGCAGCTCCAGTAAATCACAGGCTGATGTCGCGCTGATTACCATCCAAACATTAATGATTAAAGCTTACATTACAATGATTTCTCTTTGTAGATAAACAGCCTTTAAACTTCAAACCAACTTCATATTCCATAGTTACTACTCTTTGTCATTTAATTTCCAAAACCTCGTGCAGATACAGGACATTGTTTCCTCGTCTGTCCAACCTTGTAGACACGTTTGGCCCGAGCTGGTGCGTTCAGTGTACCCGAACAATCCCAGCGAGACCATTATCCATCGCTCCCACTCCGCACCTCCTCTTGGCTACTCAGCCCCTGCGTGTGCGTGTGTGCGTGTGTGTGTGTGTGTGAGAGAGTGTGTGTGTGCGTGTGTGTGTGTGTGTGTGTGAGTGTGTGTGTGCGTGTGTGTGTGAGTGGCAGTCTATCAGATGCCCTAAACGATTGTCCTGTTCCCTGTCAGTCGTTTGCTAAAGTGAAAGTGTCGGCTCCAGAGCACACCCTTGCCATTTAACGGCCTTCTCGTGACTCCTCGCCTCCAGAAATATCACACTCAAGGACAAACCGTTCGTGTGTGTGTGCGTACGTGTGTGTGTGTGTGTACTGGAAATTAAAAGTCACAATTTTGCACAGAAAACTACTCAAGCTTCTGCTGTTTTTCTCTGTCAACACACGTAAATGACTGTCAATAATTGAACAATAACCACTGAATGAAGGCGCTGAAGTCTGTGAGTGTGTTCAGTGAAGAGTCACACATCTTTCCTCTACCGAGGGATTTGACTCTCCGAGGCTTAATGTCGGCTTCACCATACTGCCCTTCATCACGTGGAGCTTTGCCTGCAAAAGTTTCTCCTCCCGGCGGGCCGAGGAAAGTTCCGGTTCTCCACAAACCACCTGGCGTCCGACACACTGACGTGCACTAATGCTAATGTCTTGTTTTTTAAATGAATTATGACTCAGCTCGTGTGGAAGATGTGGGATTTGGTTTGAAAGAGAAATGTGTTGTTTTTCCCCCCGTCCCTCAAGCAACACTCCTGCTGTTTGTCATTAGTTGTAATGAGGTGTGTGCAGCAGTGCTCTGTGTGCTTCATCCATCACACCTTGCAAGCAGTTGTGGAAAGTAACAAAGTACATTTCCTTCAAGTGATGGACTGAAATAGAGTTTTAGGGTACTTGTATATCTCCGAGCCCTCGCTGGCTTCACAGCGGTGCTCTTTACAGCCTTCTCCTCCTGCTGCTATGTTTCCAATGACGCTGCTGTCAAGCGGGATGACTCAGGACTCAACTCAGCCTCCTGTCTGATACTTTGTTCTGCACAGCTCGTCTGTCTCAACGCAATTCCGGAGACAGCGGTCCTTTTATACCGACTGTCACAGCATGAAGAGCTGGTTGCCCACATTTTGTTTGTATGCAAAAGAAATGTTTTGACACGTTAAATGTATATTTGCCGATTGTGATTCCATGCGAGAGCGAAGCAGCGTTGTCGTTTGGCATTTGACAGTTGCTAAGAGGCTATCATCCCTTTTTGTTGGAGTTCAAAGTGAGACATAATGAGTGTTTGTGTTTGCACTAAAAACACATTAATTGCACCATGTCAGTGTCTTTAAATTGAAGTTGAGAATGAAACGCCTCCTGCCTTTATTTTAAGGGTAATATAAGTAAACATCGGTTGACAGTTGAGTACTTTAAGTCATAAGGACATAATTGGTAGTCAACTGTTGAATTCTTTCCTTTTTTTTTGAAAATACAAAAAGGACTCAAAGCGGAGCTCCACGGACTAAACCACTGTTCATGTTTTCCTTCCCCAGCATGCCGCTGTCATTATTTCTCTGCTGCTTTTCCTCCTATTCTGAGACACGACTCGCCTAATTAGGCATGTGGCAGAGAGAGTTGCCTCCCGGTCAGACATCAGGCACACGTCCTCACCCAGAGCCCGCCGTAGATCATGAATCTTAACCAGCTTCCGGGGAGTCACACAGCCCCCTCAGGGCGGCTGGAATACCTGCACTGTTGGTGGCATACAGGCTGTTGGGCAGCGAGATGAGGCCCGGGGTGAACATCGCATCTCTCCCTCCCTCCCTCCCTCCCTCCCTCCCTCCCTCCCACACACACACACACACACACCCTCTCGAACACCATTTCCTGTCTCCATTAGAATCGAATTCTCTCTTTATCCTTCTCAGATGTTTCTGTATATTTTCACGATATTACACGCCTGCTATGAATGAGGCAACACCTGGAGGGAAAAAGCAATGGCCGTCAGAGGAAAGGGTTCATGCTGGTGTCAGAAATGAAAAGAACCGCATCTCTGTTTCCATCCCGGCTGAGATTACCTCAGTGAGCAAATACGTAGTGCGTGTTGCCAGACTAATAAACCAAATCATGCCACTCCGCCCCCTCCTGCACTCTGTCACCAAAGTGGTTTTACAATCGAGCTCCACCGGACGTTATTATGCACCAAGGGCTCCATTAAAGTCACACCGCACACTAAACCGAGCGGCTTCCCTCTAATAAGCCACTGTACGGCCCAAAACAAGCTCTCTCCCACATAATGCACTCTCCACCACATGGCGATAAAAAGGAAATTGAACGACATTAAAGCTGCAATGTGTGAATTTGAGCGACGACAACAAAAATCCATTTGTTGTAATCGCACATTTCAGAGCGGCCGCTTGGGGAACAGGTTCAGAGCAGTTTGTTGGTCTGGTGTTTATTGGGGAAACACATTTGGCTAAACCTCTTATAATGTAGATATTTTCACAAGGTACGTTTCGTAATAATCTTTAAGCCGGCAATCATTTCTTCAGGGTTGATAAAACATAACAAAATAGGCGTCAACAGACCAGTGGCAATATGGCTGCAAAAATCCAATCAGTTCAGCCAATTAACACGGATCGCTTTCACGACAAGTCTGCAACACAAGAAAAACAGCTCATTTAGAATAAAGCTCCATTCGTCCAGATATTTACAAGTTTACTAATCCAGAGAACGTGCAGTTTAGTAAAATGTGAACGGAGCTTTGTAGGAGACAGGGCTGTAGGATGGAGTCTAAATGTCTGTTGTGAGAAGGTCTATGAGTCAGCTGTTTTCCACCTCTTCTTCAAGTGTCCACGCCTTCTTAACTGTGACCTCGTCAGCCGAAAGCAACCCCTACACGTTTAAGTTTTCATTCTTTGACCGTGTATCCGGTTACGCAGCCGTCCTGCCTCTTCCCGCCAGTTTCCTGAAGAATCTCAGCTGCCGTCAACAAAGTTCTGTCTGGTCTCCTGTGCGTCCCGCCATTCTCCATTTACCTCCAATCCCTCCACTTCCTCTCAAACTAAAGTTTCCTTTGACATTCCACCTGCCCCGGTCTCTTTGGATCTGCTTTTCCTGTCAGAATGGGACTTCCTTGGCCTCTCTGGAGCTTTCAGCGAGATGTCAAAGCACTCTCATAGCCGACAGGTGCTGCTAATTGACATTCAACCGAACAAAAACCCTCAAACTCTTGCCCCCAATTACTCATCTCTATAACTGTACCTTTACTACTTTCATTACCAACAATTTCCGCTATGAAAAGCACCCCGCGGTTTAACTTGGTGCAGCCATCTACTCTGCAGTAGTTATCTGGATATAGATACGCTTTTGCTTTGGAATTCAGCTGAAAATCGTTGTTACAATCCACCACTCTGCAGAGCTCTTAAGTGCCAAATAGCTTTCCCCATTTTGGCATAATAGGAGAGCAGCTCTTACCGTCTTTGCAGCTCTTACTGTCTTTGCACAGAGTCGGTACCCGTTTGTCTCTTTATCCCCGTGCTATCCGTATCCGTGGGCTACTTGGCAGAGGGAAGAGATGCGTCCGTCCCCGTGTGGGCTTTATCTTCATCTGCATCCGTGTTTTCATACATAGCTTGTCGGACGGTTTCCAAGTTTAAATTGCTTTTTTAGAAAGAAACTCTTACGGTTACAAACTTTAGGTTTATTCTCAGGGAGCAGAGTCGTTTATTTACTGTCACAGACAGTATGGATTATAGAGTTCAACACTTTTCACCTAAAACTAGAAAAAGACCATTGCTGTGTCACAACAACATAGAATAATGCATCCATCAGTTTAGCGTTTTGACAGTTTGTATGCACAAAATGTTACTTGTTTTGCACTCACAGGAATTGATAAGAGATTTGATCTTACATCTCAAAAGCTGCTACTGAGAGTGGCAGCAAACAAGTTCTTTGACTTATTATTTCACTGTGAAGTTTAGACTCCCACCTGGTGCAATCTGTTGGGAAGATGGAGACGTACGGCTCAAAGGAAGTGCGTCAGACATTTCGCAACCAAAACAGGAAGCGGATAGACCTTTTGTTTTCTTCAGTAGCTAACAGCAATACAAAAAGTTTACAAGTCTACACATGCTAAATGTGATTAATCATCCAGGTAATTGTAAAAACTATATAGTAATTCTGAATTTCGTACTGCTTTTTATCTGTTCTTATCACAATGAGTGCAGCTTGTTTCCTCCGTTGCATTTCTTTCTGCTGGTTCAGCAAAGATTAATAGATCCTCTGGACTCCGGCCAAATCTAATATTATTCAAATTGAAAAAGGACATTTGTTTGATTCATCTCTTCTATTGATTTGCAAACATTATCATAAATTCCGGGGCTTTCAAAATGCCTACTAGCTTCAAATAAAATCAACGATAACATCTCCAAATAATCACAAATGTATCGTTTTAAAGGGAAAACATATTTACCCACTCCAGAAAGACTTATTTTCTAAAATACCCGATTGAAACCAGACATTTTCACAAAAAAACGATATATTTACGACTGACACCTGCGAGTTACTCAAATGATCATGTTATTCATAAATAGGGGCTGAATCAAGTCTCAGTGACGGGGTAGCGAGTGCTTTTAGAAGCTGCATCTTATATCTGAGATAAGATGGAAACGGATATGTTCTTCTTCTTCTGTTGTCCAGTATTGTGCTATCGAGTATTGTCAGGATGTAATGAGGCCGTGGACACAGAACAGTCATGGTCTGAGTCTAACCGTGTTTATATGGAGAGTGCTTTGATTCGCTCTCATCTCCAGACCGCACTGGAGAGAGTGAATGTTTTGGATAATGTTGCTCTCCGAGGCTCTGCCGGTAATTACCTTCCTGATTGCAGCCTTTTTGTTCCTCCGTTTGAAACAGGGAAATACTTCACGATGGAAGGCGCAACGGTGCATGAAAAAGTTAGACCCACACTGCATTCCAAAAGTGCTTTGAGGTAATGTCTTCTCCTCTTGCATTTAGGGACACCGTTTGATTGGATTATAGCACCCCACCGTCTCAAAAGCCCACTGATGGCGTTCTTGAGATAAAAGTGCAGGAAAATTGTGGGATTCGTGGAGTCAAAACACAATCAGGTGGTGTATCCTTAAAGTGGTGAACACCTCCTTCACCTAGCTTCACGCTAGGACCAAGGGACGGCAAATTGGTGGGCCGACCGATCAAACGTTTTAATCCAGAATAAAATATCTCAACAATAAGATTTTGTTCAGATTTTCATGGTCTCCAGAGGATAAATCCTACGATTTTGTTGATGCCCCTTCTATTCCTTTAGTACTGTACCACCAGCAGGTAAAACGTCTTCATATGTCCAGTGCAATATCTCAACATGATCTGGATGGATTGGCACAATGTTTGGTGGAGACATTCATGGCCCCCTGAGGATGAACCCTAATGCCTTTCCCTGATTTACCCTTTAAGCCATCATGAGGTTTGACATATGTGGGTTTGAGTCAAATGTGTCGACAACCATTTTGTATATTTCCATTTGATTCAGCCGTTCATGCTCCCCGCAGGATGAATCGTAGTTTATTTTTGTGATGAGTCCCCACCGGCCTCACTACGTTTGCCTGCTCACAGTTGATTTCCTGTCAACGCCGTCTTTCTCTAAGAGTGACTTCAGGACACATCTGGATCCAACTGAGACCTAATTAGGACAAATTAGTCGTAGTAGGCTTACTTAGCTACAAGGAGAAGATTGAGACCTTTTTGATTAAAAACGATTGATTAAAAAAAGCTCAAGACGACATTTAGCTCCTAAAAAAAAGGTTGTTTTCCCCCACATACATTATTAGAGATTTGAAAAGATGAGTTACATTTAGTTTTCTTTAGCAATTGTATACTCATCACCAGAAATAAGTCCATTTGAGCAGAATGGATATTTAGGCTCCAGCTTTGTTACATTCATGTCATTGCAACCTCAGAATCCTGTTGGATGGAAAGAAGACTGACTTTGATTGAATGAGTAAATAACATATCACGCTGACACGGGTCAGCGTGATAGGAAAGCTGCTGTGATCGCTGGTGTCCATCCAACTCAAAAAAACTCTAAATCTTCTTCTCAAATGTCTAATTCATGGGTTTGTGTGTTGATGAAAGCACGAGCAGCACTTATCTAGTTCTGGAAATCAGGGAGAGGAAATGTCATATTTGTGTTTGCTGGATCTTCTTCACGTCCTATTCAGTTGAAAGGCTCCATATACGACATTAAGAACATTAATAAAGCAGCAAACAACTAATTGCAATGTAAAGATACAGTCGTGTGATATCATCCGGAGCAGAAAATGAAGTCACTCTCCCTCTTTGTGCGTCGTTCTTATTCTGGTTTGTGATATTTTCAGGCATCGTGTTCCTTCACTCCTTCCACCACTTCGGTCCAGACAAACAACCGTTGGATGAACGAGCTGCTCTCTTGCGCCATCACGTGAGCTTCCTTCCGAGCTATTCGGTGGATTGAAATGACATTTGGTACAGATAGCCATGTTCCTCTTAGGATTACTTACAATAACCTCGGTGATCTCCTTACTTTAGATCCAGCGTAAAAATACTTCACGAATAACATCCCATCAGCTTAAGATGTGTTTAGTGCTAACAAGCTAATGTCAGCTAAACTAAAACTAAAGATGGTGAACACACCCGTTTAATATGTAACAGGCATATTAGTCACCGGCACCATCGGAAACTTCAGTAATTACCAAATAGCTTTCACTTGCTGTGACTGTGCTGTGCCCCGACTCTCCTCCCCTGCCCCCCCCCCCCCCCCCTTCATTATTCAGACCCCGTCATGGCCAGCTTAGCCATGCAGTCAGAGTGACAACTTGCTTAAGCCTCCAGAAAATAACAGAGTGTTACCCGGGAACGTGCCAACAACAAATACCTCTCCGACGGCCCGAGTCCAAATAAAAGTCAAGAGTCGCCCGGGACGAAGGAATCCGATGCCGTCGATGAAAAGAAACCTCGTTTTCTTTTTGATAAATCTCACTTTTCTATGAATATAAAACAAAGGAAAGACAAGACGCCAAGGATTGGATTTTTTTTTTTCTTCTTTTTTTTTTTTAACGGCCTACTCTGACTGAGGTCTGGAGTACGAGACACGGGGGCTGCTGCTGTTGTCATGGCAACCCTCCCAGAGTCGAAACTATGGTCTTTTTGGCTGCTTTGGACGGTAGCCGTCGTCCAGGCGGTGAGATTACGTACCAAACGTTTTCAGAGCTTTACCAGGACAAAGTTGTAATTATGGCTCTTCCTTTCTTTTCCCCATCTCTCTCTCTCACCCGACTGTTTCCATCTCACCTGGAGCCACATGGGAGTTACTTATCGTGTGTCTGCCTCATGCGCTGTCACCCCCCAATGGGTTTGCAGTAATTAGGAAAAGCCGGTAGGAGGCGGAAGATTCATTGCCCCGCAGAGACGGAGGGGATGTGAGCCAGCGACTTACTGGAACACTTCACCTGTTCGCTAAAACACACAAGACCTATCTTTAGATCACATGCTCTCACCCACACTGTCCTGAATGGACCTGAAACAAACACGTCGTCACGCTCGTCACATGCTTTGTAATGCACCGGGTAGATCAGCGCACGGTTGTCGTAAACATGTGGTTAATGCTAAGCTAACTGTCTGGTATCCGTCTTTTTAATCTAACTTTTGAACTTTAAATGCAATTTAAAAACTTTTTCTTGTAATAACAGTATGTCTGTGTATTGCCACTTGTACTTAATACTTATCCACCATTTATGTAGTTTAGTTGACCATATGCATTTTTCAACTGGCCATTGACTTTGAGCTTTTATGTCAGAGTTGCCATCTGACAACCTCTACACATGCAGCTACTCTCACCCCAACGTGCGGCTCAAGTAGTGAATAACGTAGATTCCTCCTCTTCGGGGTAATTGGTGTGATTGCTCTCTCTGTGATAACGGTGCTATTATGACAGCAGTGAGAGGAGGACTGGTGGGAGAGAGGTGTGGAGTGGAAACACAGGAAGCAGAGAGAAGACAAGAGGGGAGCTATTTGTGTGGGATTGCTGCACAAGAGGTTGCTCTTCTTCGTGCCATTTCGCTCTAACAGACGAAATTGGACTGAATAATACCTGCTGGAAAATGTGGGAAATAACCACGTTTCTACCTTTCTGTCGAGGATAAGTGACATCGTTTTCAACCTTTTTAAACCCGGCAGGTTGACGAAGAATATATCCAGGTTTCCAGCCGTCAATGTAAATGTTAGACCCCTACGGCATTAAAAGTAAGTGAGTGGTTCTCTCAGCTGATTCTTGGGATTTTTCTCCTCAAACTTTTGACAAAAGGACGATTCAATTTGAAATCTCTGAAACTTGTGCATAAATGAAAGCACCTAAAGTAGATGGGTTGTACATTTTTGGTTAAACGTGAGATGCGGCTGACACTTACAGCGGCAGTAAGAACAGTAGAAAGGTCACTTTCTGGACCAGGACTGGGTCTGTGCTGGATGTTCCACATGGATTCAGACCCGTGCTAACTTGTTCCTCAATTCATGTTGGTTTTCCAGCTGCGCACCGATGCTGCAAACATCCTGCTACATCTCATCCCAGCAGCCCACAGCCCTCTGCAGTAACCGATAGAGTCAGGTTCACTGAACCACCTCCAGCAGAAGCTGTGATTCACTCGACCAGCTGATGCTTTGCCGCTCTTCATTTATTCTTTCTCCTGAAGTGGCTGCTGCAGCAACGTCTGGTCTAATCCTCTCTATGTTTAGGGAGCACTCCTCGACAATAAGGTCTTGCTGATAGGAGATACAGAAATCCACAAGAGTAACAACACTGCATCGTGTCTTTATTACGCTTCATACTCTGTACATGCAGCTCATTGGGTGGAGCTGTTCAGCACATAGACTGTTTATAAGAAGTGGAGGAAGTCACCGTAAAGTCGCTCATGGTTTGACTGACGTTTTAAAGCCTTGAGTTCAGCTCATTTTGGTCGTCGCCATCTTGGTTTTTTGCAACCAGAAGAGACACGAGAGGGTGGAGCTAAGTTCAAACAAACACTGAATAGGCATACTCTGCTTTATGGTCTGTGTGACTCTAAATGGTCCATAATGTACTAAATGAACATCATGCTGTATTGAAGAAGACTTGAAACTAGAGATTGAGACCATAAACTCATGTTTACAATGTTTACTGAGGGAATAAATCAAGAGAGAAGTAGAGTCATTTTCTCATAGACTTCTATACAACCAGAGGAGTCGCCCCCTGGTGGACACTAGAGAGAATACAAGTACTTCTGCATTTGCGTAACTTTTCAGAACCAGAGGATTGCCGCCTGGTTCAGCAGCTGTTTTCATAAACCAGGAGATGGTTATGATTTCATAAATCAAGCAATCAAGCGAGCAGACGTTCACATGTTGCCATTATTATGTTCATGCCAACAAACTTGGAGAAGAAAAAGTAATTAGTGCAAAAAGGACATCAAGAGTTGAGGAAAAACAGCACAAAGGATAAAGTCAGAGGGTCAACAGGGAGACAACAGGAGCGACGAGAGCCGGAGGATTCAGTTGTAGCCGAAGCTTAAATGAATGTAATTATGTGGTGGTAATGGGCCTGCTCTGGCCTCACTTCCATGCTAATTCAATTTGAAGAATGAGGAGAGGACACGAGTGTGAAAGCAGCAGAGGTGAGAGAGGTGTCCGTGTGTGAGTGCAGAGGGTGGAGCGTGGCTGAGGGAACTTTCGTTTGTGTGTTGAACAGATTGAGAAAGTGAGGGTGAGCGAGTTCAAACTCGGTCTACGGCGGATTTCTTTGAGAGGTGGTGTGACCGAGCCGACCTGAAAAGGATGAAAGGATAAATGTGCGTGTGAGAGAGACGGGTGATGGGGTGAGAGACAAAAGTGAAACTACATCGAAAAAGAAAAGAATGAGTAGAAATAGAGAGAAACGACGAGTTGATGAACCTGAAATATAAGAGGTGAGACGCATAAACAAGTTACAAGTATGCATGCTAATTAACTAATTTATGAATACAGAAAGAAATGCATGCATACACGAGGGATATACTAAGGATTCAGTATAGGCTTGTGAGGCAAATATAGAAGAAGCTGGACCTGCATGAATAAAACGGCCAAAGTGTAATGCAGATGAGCAACGTGTTCTGTGGACATAAACAGGGCATCCGCATAAAGGCATCAAGGGGTTAGCCTGGAGCCATGTGGACCACGGCCAGCAGCCCTGGGCCTCGTCAGGGTTCAGAAGCAAACGGCTCTTGATACTGTGTGTGTGTGTGTGTGTGTGTGTGTGTGTGTGTGTGTGTGTGTGTGTGTGTGTGTGTTATGCACGGGTTTAGCCATTGGAGAGCAGCTTGTCTTTGAACATGACAAGCAAAACCTACTTTTGTTTTTTGCTTTTTTGTTCTGGAAAAAACCCAAGAGATGAAAAAAGTGGAGAAGATGAAGGTTGCAGTGTGAAGAACTGGGACAAGGCAGATTAAACCACTGAGAAAGAAAGATTCATGAAAACAGCCATTCTTACAAGAGTTGGCATTTAAAGGCGAGTGATACCAGTTACCCAACGCATTCATTAGAATATAATCTCATCGAGTTTTGCTCAAATCTACAACATAACTCCCACACTTTAGGAGCACCGCAAGCAACAATATGCTCTGCTGAGACTCTGCACTTTCATTGTCTTGTTTTTTAAAGTTTATCACATTAAAATGGAATAATTATTTTGGGGGAAAAGGTTGTTTCATCGGAAACAAGACAATAATAAGAAGGTAGGGCCTGGACGACAGAGAAAATCTAATATAATACGATATTTATGACCAAATACCTTAAAGCTGATATCGCAGAGTTCATTATTCGTAATGTGGAGATAATGACTAGGTGGGTAAAGGGAAATAATAGAACAGCTACAGGAGTCTGGTAGACAATGCAGCCTTTAAAACCAGGAACAGATAGATGATATCTAGTCACACGTCAAGATATTGATATAATAGTACGTGTAAGGAATGACCGTTGGCTCGAGTTCTCAAACTAGACGGAACCAGCTGTCAGCCAGGAATGAAGATAAAGGGCAAAACGAATCAAGCATTCAAGTGTTTGCCAGTCAAATGTATCCACAGCATCATAAACTGAACATGAAGACTCTGATGAGATTATTATTTCATTCTTGATCTTGGAAACAGCAGTTGAGAAAATCACAGGAACCTTTTAGTACGATTCAGATCACATGATCGTCGAGACTCGACATCAGATGAGCTCCTTAATGGACCTCGTGGTGAAGATGAATTAAACTATCCAGTAAATCAGCAAACAAACAACTGATCAAAAAAGAGTGCCTTTGAACAAGGCCCTTACATGCTACGAGTGTGGCAGAGCGTCAGGTTACTGATGCGAACACGAAGCACTTTGTCATTTGTGGAATGCCAGAACAGAGCGGTGAGACGCATCATTCTGAATCCGAGAGCTTTTCCCCCACAATGCATCATGGGAAATTAAAAATGCATTTAAAAATGCATTGCATCACGTCTACATCGGTGCAACACCATCGTCCGTGATGAAACCGCCGTCTCGCCCTCAACCACTTAGCTGCCCTGCTATTTATACCCGAGGTGACTGCAGTCACTCCCAGCCTGTAATGTTTTCCATCAACTCAATCTATCCGTCTCATCCATTACCAGGTCTTTCCATCAACCTCTTTTCTCTGCCTCTCTTTGTTTTCTTTCAGAATTAATTACCCTTGATTTGATTCCCCCGCTCGTCCCCTGATGTCTGTCCTCCTTCCGTCTTTCCTCGCTCTCCTTCCCTGTCCGTCCTGACCTGCAGTAGCTGTCACGCTATGTAAGTAGAGAACATTTTGTATTGTTTTCTAAATGTTCTTATGATGAAAAACAGCAGCATAGACGCACTAGAGACAAACCTCTTGAATGGGTAAAGTGCCAGACAGGTTTTTAGCTAATGATGCCTTTCAGTCAGATGCCTTGGAAGCTAATTTGGACAGACAAGACTCGAGTCGCAGGTAAGAAAAATTACTTTAGCAGGGTTAGGGTTAGGGTTCAAGGTTTTGATCAGGAGACATGATACATGGGATGTGAGCAATGCACTAGAACTGCAGCAGGGACAATAAAGAGACTCAAACTTGGGGCGGAGTGGATTTCACCATCAACACGACCTTAAAATACCCCAAATGAGGCCCGACAGTCCGCCGTGTCTCTCTTGCTCTTTCAAACTTCTATTACAATATGAAATGTCAGAAAATCATGACATGGTTTCTTGGAGCCCACGTCGATGTTTTTAAATTGGTTTCTCTTGACAAACCAGGAGTCCAGACCTATAGCACCCTTTACAAGTACCTGGCCTACCCACTCGATATCTCACGCCACGATCACTGCAGGAGCACCGTCACATTCCTTCCTCTCCTTCCACAAACCTCTTGAGGCCTGGCGCTCCAGCACAGTAGTCGTTCCGTCCAGTCGATATTGGAAAAGCACCCGTATCTTATTCTCTCACGCTCCGACATCGTCTGGCACCAAAGAGAAGGCTGCTTACTTCGAATACAAAGTGTTCTGGAGAATCATAGAGCTGCACATTGACTGTAATAGAGTTGGATATGAGGAGCATATTGTGCCGTGAAGTCAACAGTGCGATTGTGTCCGGAGTTTGATATTCAAATCCACAACTTAAAACTCTATTACCGCATCTATAGTAGGGGTGGGAATCGCCAGAGATCTCGCGATACGATATTATCGCGATACTTGGGTCATGATACGATATTATCACGATACTTCGATATTATCACGATACTGCGATATTATCACGATACTGTGATATTATCACGATACTTTCACGATACTGCGATATTCTGAGTATTGTGATAACATATATTGCGATTTATTACTTTTTTCAACTTCAAATTATGTCCCCAAAGGAAAACTGTGTCAACATGTTTTATCTGAGTTCTTTCTCTGATGTCTCCATCTTTGTTTCAACCAACTTCCTACCAATCACGCGCGGACCCGGCACCTCTGCTGACCTCACCAGAAAACAACTCAGCACCATCTAGTGGACTGCAAAAGCAATTGATTTGATTTTTTTTTTCTTTTTATTTAAATAGTTTATATAATAAAAGGTCGATACTTGGCGTCAGTGTATCGATATAATATCGCCACGCAAAATATCGCGATACTATGCTGTATCGATTTTTCCCCCCACCCCTAATATATAGGGATAATATAGGGGAAGGTGCCCAACGTTTGAATGCAACGTAATAAGTATACATGTATATTTCATGACATGACACTTTAAGAGACTCTCTCCCTCGTCTTGTCCTTTCTCTCCCTCTGTTCCCTTCCTTCTCTCCTCTCTTTGCATTCCCATCCAGCCTATTATAATAAAGTAACTGCAGATACATTAGACCAGATCACCATCAATCATTTTCATGCCGCTCTGTAATGAATACGTCCAGACTAGCTAAAGAAGATGCATGTCTCTGCGGGGTCCTCTCGCTCTCCGGCGTCTAACGAGGATGCAGGATCTTTGTGTGTTTTCCATCTGTCTTCTTGTTGCTCCACCTCCAACACGAGTCTGTTTGTGCGCTTTTAAGAGAAAGTCAGGCCTGTAACCTCACAGCGCTGGGTGGAACCCATCGTGTATATCTTGAGCATACTTGACAGAGAGAGCATGTCACGTAACATGCTTTTCACTCCGTTCCTCCCCCGTCTCCCCCGTCATCCCTCGCTTTGAGTCTCTCTCTCATTAGCTGTTTTTTCTCCTACCTCATTTTCTGCTGCTCTTTTTAGTAGTTTCCACTTCCTCCTCTCCTCCCTATTACGCTCCACCACTCCATCGCCGTTCTGGTCATTTCTGCCTCTTTACAGTGCTATTTCCCATCCTTCATACCGCCTCGCACTTTACCATCCTTCATCTCCAATTGACCTCAGTTGACTCTGCGATATGCTTGGGCGATTCAGAAGGCTTTCAGCCGACTTCCTGCCGCCGGCACTTTACCCCATAGGACCTGTAAGACGTGACTTAAGCTGACACGGACAGAGACCAATGTGGAGGTGCTGGGAAACAACAAGAGGAACTAAACTGGAGGCAGACAGAGAGGAGTGCTTCCATGTAATATACCAGCATTTCATCACCACCGACTTCTACTCGGGCAAAATAGTTGCTGTAGCTTGCTGTCGAAGTTGGATAAACAGAGCCGTGGTTATTGTCCAAGAGTTCTTTCACACCTGTAGTTGGGTTCATATTGTCGGGACAATAGATAAATATTGCATTTTAGTTCTGGTCCGGTTTCTGTTCACACCGACTACAAACAAACCACGAGGAGTAAACGTTTATTCGGGTAACTTGTGGATTGGACAGCAAGTTGACGGCATATTATGATAAATAAGTAGAGAAAGGACTGTATGAACGCCTCTTTACCTATTAATCAGGGCAATACCTGACGTGCTTTTGGACGTTAATACAGATTTCATGACCAGCACATGGAACCAGGACCAACCTTTTCCAGGTGGTCTCGGTTCGGTTGTTTGGTCCGCACCGGGGTTCGATTGAAAGCCTTCACACCCACTGAAATCAACTGTAATAACAGAATCAACGGACCTAAGTTCTTATTAACCCACCGAACGGGTTGGGTGTGGAAGCACCACCAGAAGAGTCGCACTTGTAAAGCTGTCCATTAATCATAAAGGTTGGCGGTTTAGCATCTTTTTGTCAATATGCCAAAGGGTCTCGTAGCAAGACCCTGAACCCAAGCACAGCCATTCTCCTTCATCACAGCTGGATTGCATTGATGGAAGGATACTGTAGGATTTTGGCTTCCGGCACTTGGAATGAAATCAGGCGAGCCACTCAGACACTTCATTAACTTTAATGAGCTTGTGAAACACTAAGCCTTAGTGACTAAGGGCTGCTTGCTAAGCAAAGTGTTGGCACCAGGGCAGCTGGATGTGTTCAGAGTACCAGATCTAAACCTATGCATCTTTGCGAACACGTATTTTGCATGAAGAAGTGGAAACCGTTCGCTGATCAAAGTGTTGGAATTGGACATTCCTCAAAACTCTGGATTATAATGTCTTTAAATTGTACATGAAGGGTGTTTGATATTTAACGTAATTCACGTACAGACTGAGCCAAGAAATAAGGTTGAAAGGTTTGCCGACATTTGTGCGTATGAGCACATTAGTGTGTACAGGATTTTAAAGAACGGCGATGTTTGAGGCCAGATTAGTGAGAATTATGAGTTATGTTCCGGTCATGATCAGGTATTAGATCATCAACAGTTTTGCTACTGAGTTATAAAATCATAAGTCATCGATGGATGCTTGTGAAGCTGGTTACAGTTATAAAAAGGGAGTTTGAGGTGTATGTTAACAGTAGCATTATAGTAGCTCGCCAGTGTAATACTCCGTGTCAAATGCTTGATTGGTTGGTTTGAAGACGTGGGTCATAGCAGCAACCATATCAGGGGATTTTGGTCCTAAATATCTGATGCTGTCAATTGTCAAAGTGTAAATCAGCCGTCAGTGGACGATCTGAGAGCACAGTCACAGATTTAACCACATTTCTCGCTTGATTGACAACTTTCATGTTGGGAAAGTCCAAAATCTGATAGTGTGAAGGACCTTTAGCTGAACCCTCACATTCTCACTGCAACCGCAACTTAAAAAAAGTGTTCAGAATGACAACTTCATTTTAATTTTATTGTTTTAAAAAGGGATTTACAAAGCAAATTCATTGGAGCTCAAATTAACTGCAGTGCACCATAACTTGGGGGACTCAGTCTGGAGGATTTTGAATACCTTACTGTGTCACTAACACACACACACACACACACCAACAGATGTCTACCGGCGTTGAAATGGAGCCGAGTGAGCCTGCGACTTCGACGCTACATTTCGTGAACTGCAGATAAAAACTGCTCCGGGTGGTTTGAACTGCTTCGTAACAGCGTATACGTGGGAGTGTGTTTACGTGCAAACTGTTTTCATTCAGGCTTGTTTGGTGTTTGACTGGAGGGACTACCGGCGGCGGGGGAGCTTTCTCAATTACAGATTTATTTATTTTTTTGCTCAGGTAAGCTTTCTGACAAGCCCGTTTATCAGCCGGAACATTAAGAAAAACACCTTAATGTTGCCCGGGAAGCCTACAGCGACAAAACACATATTGGTACCGTGACACATTATCTTTATCGGGCCCGTTTTGGGGGATTCTGGGCTCGGAAGAAGAAAGAATAATGATGCAATCACACTTACAATCTTCTCCATTCCAAACCAAAATGAAAAGAGGGAAAACGTCTCCAAACAACTGGATTTATTCAGCTTTCTCACCAAACTAGATTTTACAAGATTACATTTGAACACATCATAAAAACTTCATAATTTACCTCCGCAAAATAGAGCCTGAACGCATCGTAATGTAGCTGAGCCTAAGTTCGTTAGCTGTTAGCGGTGCTGCTAACGTTATCAGTGATCAGCGAACAGATGAATAGATGAATGTCCTGACCGCAAAAAAGCTGCCATTTTTAAAAGCTACCGTCAATAGCGGCCGCAATTTAAAATAAAAAATAAATGGCAAAACTACGGCGTACACCTGACAAAGTGCGGATGACGGTCTTCTGTTTTGTTGCAGATAAAATAATTCAGTGTTTGTGTTTGTGTGTACTGTATGAAAATATGATTTAAATATGCAACAAAGTCCCAGGAAGAGCGTGACTGCATCTCTCGTAGCCATCAGTTTGCCGCCTCAATCAGCCTCTGCACCTGCTTCATTCAGTGCTGTGCACCTGACTCTGATTAAAGAGCCACAGCGGGTCATTAAAGCAGCCGTTTGACCGAGAAAAATCTGTTTTCCACAGTGTCACAGACCGGCCGTCTCCACGGACAATTATGAAGCCACGCTCATGAGACACGCTCATGAAAGTAAATGAATATGGATATGCAGCGAGAACGTTGTGCTCATGATTGTTTTCTTTGTCGATTTTTGACTCTTGTTTCTATTCGTCTTTTTGGATTAAGTGTTTAGACCAGCGGTTCCTAACCTCAGGTTCATGGGCTCCCGAGAGGCCCCCGGATGAACGTGATGGGGATCACAAAGTGATTGAGAGGAGAAAACTTGGCTAGCTGTTTCCCGTCTTCATGCTAAGCTAACTGGCTGCAGCTTTACATTCAGTGTATAAACCAGAGAGCGGTATCGATCTTCTTATCTAACTCTAAAGGAGCATATTTCCCAGAATGTTGTCGCTTTTCTTTTGATTGAAACTAAGTGACAGAAGAAGCCTCGTGATTTCTGAGCCAACACCTTCATGTCACAACATCTGTATTCCTGCCAAACTGAGCTTCATCCTAAAAATACAACGCTGCGGGCGGCTTTGGAGCAAAAATACCCACCAAATGTATTTTTATGTTAATGCACATATGGGTAATTACGCTCACACACCTTTGTCTTTGCTTGTTTACGCGTGATGTTGGCATCGAGCCGGCGCTGCCTCTGACATTGAGGGATTGTTCCGTCTTCACATCTGTCAGGCCGAGCGGCTCTGAATTCATCATCAGGTTTCTGGGCCGTTGTTCCGCCGGAGCTTGGCACGCTCTCGGCTTTTTGGATAGGAGTGTCTGTTTTTGTTCCGAATAGAGAATTAGACATCAGAGCGAGGCATTTCTGCACCTGTATCCCCTTCACGTCTCATCTCATCCCTCTCTCGCACCATCACCCTCCCTCTCCCTCTCTCTCTCTCTCTTTGCACACACTGAATTAAAGCTGCTCCGGGGGAAGTTTTTTTAAATGTATGCACCTGTCTCATCAAGACTGAATCACAAAACAGAGCTGTAATCTCAGAGCATCAGCATCCTACTGATTCAACACCTCGTAAATAAATCTCGATGTCAAGGAGAGACTGATCTCTGCAAATAAGAGGCGAGGGATCCAAACGTAAAGACGAAAACCGTCACTGAATGAAATCTGAATCGCTATGTTTTTTGTTTTTCGTTTCCTTTGATGGAAACCTGTCACCGACAGGTCGGGCTGGTGAATATGAGCTCTCTGCGTGTCGTCACACGACATGAAACCATTTTAAATGGTTGGTTTACAGCCTTACACCAGATTTTAAACATTGCAGAGTTGATTTTTGAGCCGCACTTCTCATTTTACAGACAAAAAAACTCATCAGCGGTGGAAAAAAGTGACATTCATATCAACATGTGACTTATTCCGACTGCACAGTGACAACCTTTAGTCAAAGCAGCATTTACAACGTCAACGTCGGGGAACTGTTTTCACTGTAAAAGAAATAAGGAACATTTCATACACTTCTGTATCACACCGTAGGAACACTGTGTGAGTATCACTTGTATCAGAATGAGCTCATGTCACTGCAGCTACACTGAAATCCACCATCAGCAGCTATTGTGTTGGTTTGAGGCTCGAATTTGGGTGAAAACTCGGCTAAAATACTGTCAGAAAAACGAATTTCCAGCTGCAACACCAGCTCGAAAACAATGGAGCCAGAATATTACCAGCCTCCTCACCGACTGTCACTGGAGGTTCGTGTCTTTGAGCAGGACTCCTCGCCTCCAGCTGCTCAGCGGGCTTCGTACAGAAGCTGGCAGGTGTGAACGAGTCCAGCAGCGTAAGCGAGAAGCAGATTGTCACCGACACTGCAGCATGCTTACTCAGCAAAAAACTCTCCTCCCGAAAGAGCAAAGTGGGCCGCGACGGTAAAATGTGACAAATTGGAGGAAAACAAAATCCCACATGCACCCAAACAAACCTGCTTGTTTGGTTCAAACAAACTGCTGACTCATCATAGATGTTAGTGGGTGTGTTTCATTCATTTTGCAGTACTGTCACACACACACACACACACACATCATCCCTCTGTGTAGGAACAGTTGTTGTTTTAGGATTCAGCAGAAATATAACGCATTAAATCTCCACTGGAATCGTTTTCCACCACACAGCATTTCCAGCGTTTGCATTTCTTCAAAAATCAGATGTCCAATACGTACGTGGAGAGAAGTAACTGATGTAGTTTCTCTCTTATCATCAGCTGTGTTGTAGTTACTGCACCTTACTCTCCTTGTATCACATGGCTGTGCATGTGAATCTAGTAATGTTGTCAACAACTTCAAATAAATGAGCTGCTAATTTAGTAGAAGTTTCAAGCCAGTGAGTCACAGCAGAGTGCATTTGTGCTCCATTATGCACACAAATGAGATTAATTTCATCGCGGTGCGAGCGGAGGAGCATCGTAGCTCGGAAAAGCCGAGCTTTTCAATATCCTCGGAACATCACCCGGGGAAACCGAGTCCCTGTATTCAGTCCGCTGCGTGTTTCTTGTTTCAGGCGGTTGTGCTGAAGCCAGAGAGACTCTTGTTCTCTGCTTTGTGAATATGTTTCACACTTGTTGACTGCACCTCAGGACTGAACGTGAATAAAATAATCAAGGTACTTGGTCTTTACTTTGAGTATTTCCATTGTATACTGCTTTATACCTCTATTCCACTTCATCTGAAAGGCAAATATTGTGCTTTTTACTACACTACAGTTTTTCACCCCCTTCCTGTTCAGGTGAAACCACGTATCTTTAGAGATGTGTGGTTCTCACAGGACAGCGACACAAACATGATGATCGTATATGATGCATTAATGTAGCCAATATATACATATGATATTATTATATGTACTATATGATATTAAGGAGCACATTAATGCAGCAGTGATCCAGAAACATTATGTAACTGTAAAACACGGACAGGGAACACAAACTGAGTATTGTTAGTAAATGGGTTTATGAATTAATAATAACTTAAGACGTTATTTTCACAGCGGTGCTTAGGTTGGTCCAGGTCAAATGAGAGTGTGGCAAAGTTATAAGAAAACATTCATTCAGTGTGTCGGAAACACTGCAAAGTGCTCGTGAACAAGTTTAAACAAGCTTTGCAACAATTGTAATCGTGATAAGTACCGGGAACAAAATGTCATTACTTTCAGCCAGTAAGTGATAAGCCTATGTGATGCTACTTGTGCATGTAAGTGTGTGTGTGTGTGTGTGTGTGTGTGTGTCCAGCTCAGAGTGTAAAAAGGAAGTAATTTGCACTCTTTTTCCCTCTAGTCCTGCTAAGTGTCTTTTTGGCACCATAACAGCTAATCATTTCATAATTCCCTGACTCTCTTACTCAAATACTAACGCCGTCCTTATTCATTCTCACCAGATTAATTCCCTTAGTGTAGTGAGAAGGGGAATCATAGTTTTAATACCACCACAATCCTCAAATCCTCCAGTTTAATCCCCAACATGTGATGTGGAAACAGTAAAATAAACACCTGATAGAGACTCACAGTCATCAGACACCGACCCTCTGGGACGCGACTGAAAGGCTGAATTAATATGTAATACTGTTTCTCTGTGTGTGTTTGATATAATTAATTACTGAACCTTTTTTGGGAATTACAATTTGACGAGTCAGTAATTCTTAATAAGCTGAGAAGCAGCCCCAGGTCCTTCCTATTTGTGCATAATTCATCATTTCTGTCTGAACAACAGAAACAGTAAAAACAAACAAGCATGTATTTCTTTATGTAATAAAGAATAATGAGAATAACACATGTTTTAAGTAGTGTGTGTGTGTGTGTGTGTGTGTGTGTGTGTGTGTGTGTGTGTGTGCACGCGCGCGTGTACACACCGCTTGCCAAACACAGGTCTCATGAAGGGATTGCTCGTCAGTGAGTTGTTGAATTAATACTTTATATGTCAGTTCATAAATAATACTCTGTTTAGCCCTGCAGTACATCAGCCCATCACCCCAGCTCTGCTGACGAACTGAAACCTGCAGAAAGTTTTCCAAAAGTTGCGGCATCCCCACGACAGTCCTGAGCGCTCACACCGTCAGGTTCTAAATGTTCTTACCTTACGGAGGATGCTCATGGAGGGACGTTGGGTTGGACTACGGTGCCAGCTGGACACGGTTCTGCTCTCCCTTCGATGCTGCCGCCCAAAAGGACACATCTGCATTGAAGATGTAATTATTCAATTAATATTGGGAAATAAGGGTTCCAACCGGGTTCTTCCTCAGGGGCTGAGGTTCTACACAGAACCATTTGCTTCTGAAGAACCTTCTTTGAATAAAGGGTTTTTCAAGGAGTACGGGTCCCATCATGACCCTTTTCATCTAAAGAACCCTTTTTGGAAGAAAGTTCTTGAAGGATTGTGGAAACCGTTATTGTGAACTATGACTGCCGTTGGTTGTGCTGCACCACATCAGTCCCGGCCCTTTAGGGTTCTAGACAAAACCCTTGGAATATAAAAGGGTTCTTGGTAGAACCCACGTTTGGTTGTAGATGAAACTCTTACAATGTAAAGGGGTTCTCGGTAGAAACCCCACCTCCTTTCTCCAAAACGTTGCTCTGTGCTCCATAAGTTAAAGTTATGGGTATGATTTCATATAGCTTAAAGATGGGCAGTGTGATATCCTTAGGCTCACCTTTGGCATCTGGGTAAATCCCATAATATCTCTACATACCAATAATATCTCTACATACCAATAATATCTCTACATACCAATAATATCTCTGCATACCAATAATATCTCTGCATATACCAATAATATCTCTGCATATACCAATAATATCTCTGCATACCAATAATATCTCTACATACCAATAATATCTCTACATACCAATAATATCTCTACCAATAATATCTCTACATACCAATAATATCTCTACATACCAATAATATCTCTACATACCAATAATATCTCTACATACCAATATCTCTACCAATAATATCTCTACATACCAATAATATCTCTACCAATAATATCTCTGCATACCAATAATATCTCTGCATACCAATAATATCTCTACCAATAATATCTCCGCATACCAATAATATCTCTACATACCAATAATATCTCTACCAATAATATCTCTACATGCCAATATCTCTACCAATAATATCTCTACATACCAATAATATCTCTACCAATAATATCTCTACATACCAATAATATCTCTACATACCAATAATATCTCTACATGCCAATATCTCTACCAATAATATCTCTACATACCAATAATATCTCTACCAATAATATCTCTACATACCAATAATATCTCTACCAATAATATCTCTGCATACCAATAATATCTCTGCATACCAATAATATCTCTACCAATAATATCTCTACATACCAATAATATCTCTACCAATAATATCTCTACATACCAATAATATCTCTACCAATAATATCTCTACATACCAATAATATCTCTACATACCAATAATATCTCTACATACCAATAATATCTCTACATACCAATAATATCTCTACCAATAATATCTCTACATGCCAATATCTCTACCAATAATATCTCTACATACCAATAATATCTCTACCAATAATATCTCTACATACCAATAATATCTCTACCAATAATATCTCTGCATACCAATAATATCTCTGCATACCAATAATATCTCTACCAATAATATCTCTGCATACCAATAATATCTCTGCATACCAATAATATCTCTGCATACCAATAATATCTCTACCAATAATATCTCTACATACCAATAATATCTCTACCAATAATATCTCTGCATACCAATAATATCTCTACATACCAATAATATCTCTACCAATAATATCTCTACATACCAATAATATCTCTACATACCAATAATATCTCTACATACCAATAATATCTCTACATACCAATAATATCTCTACATACCAATAATACATTTTTATTTGACACAAAGACTAAATCGATGCTGACATTTCCCTGACGTGCACTACTAGTTGCAGTTTTTGTAGATTTGCCATAAATGAACCTTGCCCTTTCACAAACTGTAGAAAAGTCACTGTTTGTAGAATCCATTGATTTTGAGTTGCCTCCGTCTGGACTCAGAAAGGGAAGAACAGATTAGGATGCACGACGGTGTTTGAGCGTCCAACATGACAATGAACGATGGCAGGAGAATGATTGGACATTACTGGTGTTTTGTTCTCATTTGCACACACACACACTCACACACACACACACACACGCACGCACACGCACACACACACTCGCACACACACACACACAGAGTCAGAATTGGTTAGCAATGAAAATGTCATTTATTTTGCCTCCTAATGACGCTCCTAATACGCAGAGAAGAGAGTAAACTTTGCCACTTGCTGATTGGAGTTGCCCACAAAGTCAGAAAGCATCAATACTTTGAACAAACAAAAACACATATTTATCATAAGTAATAAGATAAGAGCAAGAGAAGACACAAAGAAGAAGTTAGGATGCAGCAAGTTGACCGGTTGCTCGTAATTGGATCTAATCGTGAGGCCAGTGAAGATCCCCAGAAATAAACAAATAAACTCGAGATCCTCCTGCGATGGGCATTTTGAATGCTTTGGCATATAGTCAGCTAGAGACATTAACCTCCAGTGGTTTTAGTGACAAACAGGGAAGCAGTGAGGAGCAGACATGGTTACAGAGCTAAATCAACCTGAGACAGACTCTCTCCAATCTCTGTGGAATTATGATGTTCAGAATAAAAAGCCTGAACGGAGCAAGAGCACATTCCAAGAAGTGCTCGGATCAGATGTCACCAGTTTAATAAGTCACAGAGAGAGAAGCGTGATGAAGAAAATGAAAATGTTTGGACCCCAAAAACAAATGGTCTCTTTGAAAAGGGAGCTAAAGCTAAATCATCGGTGTCATACAGAGCCGAACGATAATTCTCCAATAAAAAAAGGTGATTTGTTTTTTTTCAATCAAACACGCTCAGCTCGTATCACACACACTCTGTGGGACTACGAGGAGATGGAGGCGTCCCGTGGTGAAGAAAATAAGAGATGTGCAGAGCTCGGCTCACCACACACGACTGCGTCACGCTTACTTTCACATTATCACGCGTCAGCAGATCTGATTTAGAGACGCGTTTCCTGCGGCCGCGTCACGTGAATCAGTCGAGATGATTAAGTTTGTAGCTCAGCAGCTCATTTAGTGACGAGCCTTTTCCACAAAGTATTCTTCGTGTCCTTTGGCCTTTCAATAAAGAAGTTTGAAAAAATACTGTTCATAAAATGTGAAAAGAAAGAAAAACGTAAGTCCGGCCCTGACCGAGGAGAAGTGTCTCTCCAGCCTGTCAAACAATCACCGCGGACACATCTCGAGAGAGTAGAAGAAGATCCGTGTGTGTGTGTGTGTGTGCACACAAGAGAGTGGGTATAAAGAATGGATGAGTGAGTTGATGTGCAGCTCAAAGAAGAAGAGGTTCAATGGAGAGGAAATCACAGTCCTGAGATGCCATTTCCCTCCAAAACGATGTTTCTGGGTTTTATTCTCGAGGTCTTTTCAGTCCTCGTGAAATCTCCTCGACGACGGAGACAGAAAGAGACGGACTCATCGGCACAGACGTCGGTAATTATTCACAGAGTTCACACCATTTTCACTTTCGTTCAACATCTTTATAATGGTTCAACACAGCAGGAACATCCGGCCAATCAGACATCAGCGTCTGCCTTCTGGTCACCGAAGGACCAGATATGATATATATATGAGATAGAGAGAGAGAGAGAGAGAGAGAGCGAGAGAGCGAGAGAGCGAGAGCGAGAGAGCGAGAGAGCGAGAGAGCGAGAGAGAGAGAGAGAGAGAGAGAGAGAGAGAGAGAGAGAGAGAGAGAGAGAGAGAGAGAGAGAGAGAGCGAAGGAGGTGGATTGACACTTCACTACATGTGCAGTGATTTCCCGTTCGTTAAAGCTGCTTCATAACTTTTCATATGAGCTTCTGTGCAGCTGGGCGATAATCGATTTTTTAATTAACTTTAAGTCACGATGTAGTACGAGGGTCATAAATTAAAATACATTTTTGACGTAATTACAGTATGGAGCTGCACCATAAAAAGTTTCTAAATTTGTTTCCGAAAAGAAAGGTTTCTAAGGGGAAGAAACCCAGACATTGGACATCGGATGTGATGTGAAAACATTGGAGATGTATTTGTTATTTATAATGAGAAATTACTCGAAATGACATTTAAAAAGACGTTTGCTTCGTGTGGAATTTCTCGTAGAAAAACAACTACTTGACACAGTTAAACAACTTCAACTGTCAAAACAATTGTAAATGTATGTTTGTGGGGTAAAAGTTTATGGTCTGTTTAAGTGATGTTTCCACTGCCTCGGGGTTAAAACAGAAGCAGAACATGAACACTGATTTCATGTCGTGCACCCAAAATAGTCATGAAATCACAACTTTGCATCCAGAGGCTGCATTTCGTCCGTCCTGCGC
Organism: Ophthalmolycus amberensis; assembly: GCA_024529925.1. Lineage (NCBI taxonomy): Eukaryota > Metazoa > Chordata > Actinopteri > Perciformes > Zoarcidae > Ophthalmolycus > Ophthalmolycus amberensis. Next base: position 623,841 of record JAFEUB010001409.1, read on the forward strand.
TTCTTTAACTGTTCACATGAACATGATCCAACAGCGCCAATAGGAATGAAGAGGTAACCTCACAATGTGCAGAGACCACCATCAGGTCCCACCTCCTCCACTCTCATTACGTACTCTATGACCCCCGGGGGCCGCAGATAATTGATACATGTAGCACTAGACTGATAATTGATAATTGGCACTAATGTAATTAGTCTGAGGAGTCACACTAGCACGCAACCGCACGCTCAGGGTGCTAATGGGGTGGAATCTGGTGTGAAGTGGAACGGTGACATAACCCCACACACACACACACACACACACAGAGTCCATGAGCATGCCAGCAGCCATAATTGAGAATGAAGTGTCCTCCGTCTCATTTGCTGTTTTCTTGTGTTTCTTGCAAGCGTTCTGGTAATTTATTCATAATAACTAATAGAGATGAACGATCCACGTGAACAACAAATTAGGGATCTTGCGGCGACCGAGGAAACAGAACATCGCAGAGGAAAAGGAAACATAAATGTCATAATGCAACATGAACTGTTTGCTGGGGCCGATAGCTTGTTGGCTTTAGCGATGATGTAACACGAGTCCTGTGCGTGTCCGGATGGAAATCAAAACCTATCCGACTTAGTGTTTGTGACGCGTCAGTCCCCATTAAAAGGTTATTTTTGTGGTAATTACATTAAGCTTGACGTAGAGACGCTGCATACGTCTCTGGTAGAGACCTGTCAATCACCGTGTAGCCCCGCCCTAAAGCATCCCCTGCTTTATGACCCTCCATGCAGCAGTGTGTGATTATAGCGGCGTCTTTTGTTTCCTAGTTTCCTCCTTTGAGCTCCATGGCTGGTAACTCCCTGTGCTCCCTTCTCTCTAGTGTCCACCAGGGGGCGACTCCTCTGGTTGTATAGAAGTCTATGAGAAAATGACTCTACTTCTCTCTTGATTTATTCCCTCAGTAAACATTGTAAACATGAGTTTATGTCTCAATCTCTAGTTTCAAGTCTTCTTCAATACAGCATGATGTTCATTGAGTACATTATGGTACATTTAGAGTCAAACAGACCATAAAGCAGGGGATGCTTTAGGGCGGGGCTTCACAGTGATTGACAGGTCACTACTGCTGTGTTGACCGTGTGGAGACGGCCAGAAAAACAAGATGGCAACAGTCAAAATGTCCTCAAACCAATGGGTGACGTCCCGGTGACCACATCCACTTCCCACTTGGGTTGAGTGTGACCGAATCCTAACGGAAGTATTTCTGACCAACGAGGTCTTAATCCTCAGTCCTTTTTAAAACTTGAGGACTGGACACACACACACACACACACACACACACACACACACACTTCCTCCACGTGTCTCAGCTACAGAGAAGTACTGCCGCTGTGTGTCTGAAGGCTGGAGGACGAATGTTAACAACGGCCCTGACTCTCTCTGCATGGTGAAAACAGCAGAGCATGACTCATCCAGATGGAGCAAAACTCTCCTTAACATCTTCACTTATTTGGGGCGATAACAGAGACGATCAGACGTCACGCACACCCTTCCTGCTCCCTTCGATTATTCTCTCTCAGCCATGGCAACGCTTCTCAAAGCCACCACATTCCCCCCGGCCCATGATCCTCTTTCATTGTTGCCGATCCCGGGTCTTAACCGAACACCGATCCATTCGTCTCAGATTCCCCCGCCCCGTCTGCGCCGCTCTCTTTTTAAAGTTTACCATTCCGGTCCAGGTTTCATCACTTCCTGGTCGCCCGGGCCGTCCCAGTTGATCAAACGGAAGCGGGCGAGTGAAGGGGGGAAGGTGGAGGGTGATCGATCCATCGGGATGTGGGACGCAATGGTTTGCATGCACGCTCGCAGAGGACACTCCAACATGGAGGTTTCCAAACTACCTGAGCCGTGAGAAACTGTTTTCAAGGTGACGCATTTGTTTCAATTATTTCCATTTCATCAGGGAAGTGGGTTGTTTGTCTCTTTCTCCGTCACTGACTTTTGGAAGAGAGAGAGAGGCAGAGAGGCAGAGAGAGAGAGCGAGAGAGCGAGAGAGCGAGAGAGAGAGAGAGAGAGAGAGAGAGAGAGAGAGAGAGAGAGAACGAGAGAGAGAGAATGTTTATGTCACAGGTTGTAAATCAATCGGGTCATATTTTATCAGTGGCACTATGTCCTCCGCTCTGGCGGGATCACGGGCCGATTGAGACGAAGATGGCGCATGAACGGACTCAGGACAACACACGGAGAAATGTGCTCAAATATTTTGACAGTCTGTGTTTTTGGGTGGTTTTCTTCCTCGTTCTGGTACATTGTGAACCGTGAAGTGTCGTCTCCAGAATGTTAAGTTATCCTAACTTATATTTATATCGTTGAACCCACTAGTTAGTTATTTTAAAAAGGTTTTCCGTCTCATTAGTCATGCGTTGTGGGCGTGTCTTTGTTTGCCGCGTCATCACCATTCATATCTATGTAATAAAAGCGTTTCTTTTCTGTTTATTTAGCCTCTTGATTTTGGTCTCAGCGTGCATCACATAATGCATTATCCTTTAAACGGACACATTTTAGGGAAAACATTTCTATTTTTTATTATCGCAGAAAAAACAAGTTTATAATGTCATTTCCTCCAACATGGTACAATGTGTGTCCCCTATCGGATGCTTCCTCTCAGAAGACCCCGATGTGTTAAATAAAATAAAATAATTTGAGTGTTTTCCCATCAGCGCCTCAGATGAACCTCAGAGGCAGACACACTGATGCACACACACACTATTTGTTTCCCACCTGGCACTGCCGTGTAACAGATGGGTGACATCCATGAGTGCCAGGCTAACACACGACAGCCAATAACCTGCCGTGTGCACACACGCTAACAAATCCATTCACTTTGCTCCGCGCTCGCTCCCTGTGACATCCACTCACTCGCCATGAGTGCGACTCGCCAGCTGTCAAATTTTACTATTTCATGCACTTCGCCGGGGATTGGAGTGTTCTTTTTCTGGTGTGTGTGTGTGTGTGTGTGTGTGTGTGTGTGTGTGTGTGTGAGCTTGTGTGTCCACAAACAGACGCACACAGGAAGCACACTATTGTGCATTTGCAGGAGATTTAATTCCGTTTGTTAATGCTGTTTCTAGGAGGAGAAAGCCATTAAAAGTAATGGAAGAGTCGTGCCGACACACACGTGCTGAATGTAAAAAGGCGTTTGGTGCATAACAAACAGCCCGAGGGAGTGAAGATAGTTAGACATCCTGAGGAGAAACAGACATCATACGTCTGCATTTGGTCTTTTTGTCCTTCGCTGATTCACATAATATGTAGTCTCTCTTTCATACTTGTCATTTTAAATTCCTTAATTTCAGGCAAATGAAATGAGCAAGTTGTAGAAGTTTAGTGTCTTCATTTCTTATTTCTATTCATTCGATTTTTCTTTTATTTATCTCATCGTAGCCCGAGACTCTCTTGAACCAGAGGTCACATTGGTTTTACTCATTTATCTATTTCTTGATCAATTATGAAACATCGTCTTCAAAATGACCTGCAAGCCCGACCTTATATTACTACTACTGCAATAATGATAATGCATTATTAGGAAGACGCTGCACTCGTTGACCAGCTTGAATTAAAAGAGTTGCCGGCTTTGTTCCCTCAAACACACGTGAAGAAGAAAACATCACGTTACACGTTCGGTGCTCATCGTGAAGCAGAAAGCGCTGCAGTCATGACAGCTGTGTAATTACGCGGCAGGTGTTTCCTCTCCGTTCGTGTCAGTTCAGGTGAAATATTCTGCTGAGTCACAGCATTCTTCCAACTCCCAACAGTGAAAGAACCACAGACGTTTGATTCAGGGGGTTAAGAACAACCTGAACTTCTCATCATTGGAAGCGTTGTTTGGTTATTGACGGCGTGGCATCTGCAAAAAAAGACAATCGCAGCCGAGGAATGCAAAACTGCAACTCTCCCCTGCAGCCTTCAGAGGTAATTATGATTCTTTCATTGTTTCCCCAAAACACCGTTTCTCCCTGCTGCTTCATTCTGCTTCCTCTAATGACTTCACCATTCTTCACTTGTTCGGCAGCACAGTGCTGTGATTCTCCAGGTTTGCTCTTTTGATGAACATCCCTTGCGTCTAAAATCCTGAAGGCCCAAAACCTCAATGTGCACAAACACAAAAAAACAATCATCATCAATAAGTCGTGAATGTAATGAAGCTCACAGGTTTCCAGAAACCAAAGTAAGTAGCTTGTTGTGCCCAACAAAACACCCAAAAATCCAAAGGTTTGTTGAATTTACAATCATGCATGTCCTTGTATGAAAGACCATGACACGGCAGGATTTAAAACGGCAACAATTTACAGACGTGTGAATGTTCCACGTAGAGTTCAACTTTGACACCAATTGGCGCCATTGACTGAAATAGAAAGCCGTCTTTGACTGGGCTGAACTATGAGGGGACGGAGAGACGGACTGTCCCAAAGACAGGAAGCTGTCCTCGACTGTTGGTTTTCCGAAGCGTGAACACAATCGCCAGAAGTAAAAACTTTAAGCTATAAACTACACCAAGATCACATGACTCCCCGTCACCACCACTGAGCTAAAGGCAAAAACACGGACTCATTCCTGCAGCACTCTACACGTCTTTTGAATAAACTGAACCTTTTATACCGTTAGCGACCGAGCAACGAGTTTGCTAACTGCCCGTTGGAGCTTTATTCTCCCTCTTTATTAACTTTTTAGTAAACAGAAAGTAGCGCAGTGGGGAACAACATGCCGGGGGAAAGGTATACAGCAGAGAGAAAAGACACGGCAGCTGTTGTGACTGAGCTAACGGTTAGCTCGGCAGGTACTGCAGTTCACCACCATTTCTTTAAGTAGTCACATTGATGTACACTTTGTGGCAAGATCGCCGCGTAAACCATGACCGTGAGCCGGCATGCACGACACCAGCACCCTGAAACTCAAAGCAGCTAATTGGAATTCAGCCATCGTCGAATTCCTTTGTTTAACCTTTGTGCCTTTCCTCGCTGTGAAACGTCAAAATCTCTACCGTGAAAAACCCAACGGTGGAATTAAACAGCAGAGTCAGTAATATGTCAAGTACGCAAACACAAAACTGACCAATGAGCTCCCCTCAAAGCATGCACACACACTCCCGAGCGCACACTGCTGCGGACAACGGCTGTGGATTATTAAGAGATAAGCAGATCAGGGGTCAAAACCCACTGCTGGCTTTGACATAGATGCACCACACACACACACACACACACACACACACACACACACACAGTGCTGTACTCACAGGTTGACTTACGAGGTCAGCAGAGGACCCGTCTGGCAGGGTGCATGTGGGCGTTTGAATACGTTTGCATAATGTCTGAAGGAGTACGACGAGTTTTTTTTCTGTGCCGCACAGGTGTGTGTGTGTGTGTGTGTGTGTGTGTGTGAGAGAGGTTTTCGGTTTGAGGGACGAAGAGTGTGCATGTCCCCGTGAATGAAATCTCATTCCCCCTGGTGGATTTTTTTAAATATGGAAGGTGTGTGTGTGTGTGTGTGTGTGTGTGTGTGTGTGTGTGTGTGTGTGTGTGTGTGTGTGTGTGTGTGTGTGTGTGTGTGTGTGTGTGTGTGTGTGTGTGTGTGTGTGTGTGTTAAAGAAAGGGATTAGGACCAACAGGGACTCAACACCTGATTAATGCAGAGAGATGGATTGAAAAGTGGATTTGAGCCAATGGATATTAACACACACACACACTCTATTAAACACAAAAATAACACCCTTATGCAACACACACAAATACACACAGAGAAGCTCCTGTGAAACTGCTGACAAAAGAACACAGAGGGAGTCAACAGCAGCAACAAAGAGCTCCGAGCGGACGGGAATAAGTTTGCATTCATAAAATCTTCCGCACCGGAGGAAGTTTTCTAAAGACTGCTCGACGTCATGAAGTCGGCTCCGGATCCTCGGTCCCCTGTCCCACAGAGAGCATCGTCGAGTCACGTCAAATCAGAGAGAACGTCAGCGACAAAGAATAAACACAGCGGCAGGAGGGAAAAAAATGAATAACTGCAGTGTGGAGAAGGCCGGAACTGCTGCTGCCAAAGAGTGTGAAGAGAGAAAGGTGATACATCTATATTTCAAGAGAGGAATCCATCCAATTGTATCTTTTTTTCCTTTTGGTTTCAGTGGTTAGTGTTTTATGATATGCTGAAATGGCACCATTATGCCAGCCAATCATAATTAAGCAAGAGGCGGGTTCAGCTCCATAACCACTACCTTCTTAGCTAGTTAGCCGTTAGCCTGTGAGAGAGCTATATCGAGTATGTGAAGAAGGAACCTCCGGTTGTGCCGAGAGAAGCCGATGTGGGAGTGTCTTAAAGCTGCATTCTCTCTAGTGTCCACCAGGGGGCGACTCCTCTGGTTGTATAGAAGTCTATGAGAAAATGACTCTACTTCTCTCTTGATTTATTACCTCAGTAAACATTGTAAACATGAGTTTATGGTCTCAATCTCTAGTTTCAAGTCTTCTTCAATACAGCATGATGTTCATTTAGTACATTATGGTCCATTTAGAGTCACACAGACCATAAAGCAGGGGATGCTTTAGGGCGGGGCTTACTGTGGCGTCTCTGGTCACTCCACATTCTACATACAGTAACCGTCCGTTTATTGCACCACACGACGCTGCTTCCCTCGGCATGTTCTCATAATATAATAATATATTCATGTAAGTTAATTTTCATAAAGAATGAAAAAACTGAGATTTTGTGTCAGCTCCAGCCTATTACGCCTACCACTCTTCCATTACACAACTTATTTGGCTCGTGAAGTCATTAGAAGTTATTATATCTTCACCAGCACTCGTGCCAGCGATGCTATTTTTTAAACATTAAACTCTCAAAAGAGACGATAGAAACAGCGAGACAGCAGGAGAGAGAAGCAAAGGATGAGAGAAAGAGTTTCCATCCACTCCCTGTGTGGGTCGTCTGTTCAGCAACACGCAGGCAGAACAGTCTTTAAAAAGATGATATGAAACATTGTTAATTAAACACAGAAAAACAGAAGAATGTGGAACGTGTGTCTTTGGGAGGATGCCATGCTGAATCTAAATGTGATCACACAGACTCACCGAGTCTCAGAGCTGCAGAGAAAGGAAAGGAGCAGCGATGGCACGGCAACATAGTTTTTATAATATATCGATATCGTGATACGAGACGTCATCTTTGGGATATCTTTATAAAAGGTATAAGAGTTGTCTGTTTTCTCACTTTAAACGCTGATGTCATTTTCTAAACTAACCCAGTTAGTCATTAAATTCACTTTACTGGTGATTATTTATCAGATCTCATGGAAGAATATGTGGAAAGCACCAACAGTCAGCCCTACAATATCATCGTACGTGTGTGTGTGTGTGTGTGTGTGTGTGTGTGTGTGTGTGTGTGTGTTGCAGAGAGTTAGACAGAAAGAGAGGAATTTGAAAATCGGTCCAATGAGGCAAAACCAATATTTGATATCTGCCTTTGTGTGCTCTGATTTTAACGTTTAAACACATTAACTTGAGTGCACAAATCACACATTTACACTTTGTGACAAACAAATATCCCGATGAACTTGGACACACACACACACACACACACACACACTATGTCACATTCATGTCCTTTGTCACACCTTCTTAATCAGCTCACAGTCACAGACGCCCTCATTGACTCACACCTTCAAAGAGTCACCCGATCAAACCCTCCAAGCTCTCCCACGGCTCGCTCCCGTTATTCCCGTTACCGGCGTCCTCGGCGTCCTAACCGGCATGAAATAGCCTGTTGGCTGCATTCTGCACACCTTAATTAGCTGTGCGCTGTGCTCACGACTCAAACTAATCGTCTCTTAAACGGACATTGATTGCAATATTTCGCATCGTTCGTTCTCGTTCGACTGTTATGATTGGTATCGACAGAGCAGATTGTGAAATGAACGGCTTCCTCGTCAGGTAACGGCAGACAAATGCTTCTTTAAAGTTTGGTTTCGAAAAAAGATGGTGAAATACAAAACTACTACGTTATGTTTAGGTTAAGTTTAGGTTACATTTTCATAATTTTTCGCGAGGAAAAAGCAATCAGATGCCAAGTGATGAAACACACACACACACACACACTCGGAGTGTTAGCCTGGGGGTTTTATGTGTCGGGCGGCTGTTTGCCCGGGTAAAGACGTCGTCGATATATTGACCAGACAAATGTACAAGCTGAGATAAATGAGCCGGCAGCTGCAGCCGTGCATTCTCCATTACATTAACTCGCTGCCGCAGAGGAAATGAAAGCAGATAATCCTGATGTGCCAGAGAGAGAAGTGGAGCAAAGTTCTGCAGAGGCAGAGAAGTTTGAAGGGGTTAATTAAAAATCTATAGTTTAAAATGATTCGCACTTAAAAGTGCCCCAGAACGAGCAGCGTGTAGACGGGATGAGACCTTCTCTCGAGGCGGTCGGTGGACTTCTGCTCAGACTTGGGGGTGAAGTTACACTTCAAGTGATTTATAGTCAGCCGGGGTTCATTTCTGTGATGGTGAAAGAAGTGAAGTGTGTTAATATGGAGCAGAAGTAAATCAGGCGCAGCTCTGCTATAAAAAGCCCCGAGTTCTTTTATCGGGACTTTCTCTGGATTCTGGCCCAACTTCTTTAGGACCACTACGGGCTTTTTTTCTTCCAATATTAAAAAAAACGATATCTTGTTTATTATATACGGCCTTTGAGTAGCTTGACATTTGAATGTAGCGGCAATCTTTTTTAGTTTTAATACTTGATTTTTAGATTTTGCTAAAACATACAAGAAAAAAAACAACAAAAACCATTTGATGAACAGCTAAAGATGACTCGATCATGATGATGCTGTTCCTGCGTGGACGGGGAGGAGGAGGAATATGGAAACAGACGGTGGATGTGATTCACCAGCACCGGAGGCTGATGTCTGCCGAAGGTACAGACTAATCAGGAACCTGTGTGTGTGTGTGTGTGTAGTGTGTGTGTGTGTGTGTGTGTGTGTGTGTGTGTGTGTGAAAAACATGGCTACATGCTCGGCCGTGATGACGGTAGTATGGCGGATGCTTCGCCACTTGTTTAACTCAATACACAATGATAGGCTTGACGTCTTTGTCACAGTGAGAAGCAACATTACCATTAAATGAGTGTGGAAAAGCATATTATCACCCATCATCGCCTTTCATATTTGATTACAGATGACTGCAATTTAATTTGTGCAGAGTATCATTGAATATGCCCGACTAGTCTTACCCAACACTCATCCTTAATGAATACATTCGTGCCATACGGTCAGTAGAGTCGAGTCCTGCCTCCCCAGACTGGTCTGCAGATAGAAAGTTCTTGGCGTGCTAAAATGCTCACAATGATAATAATCTCATGTTTGGCACGCTAATTGGCTAATTAGCACTAAATGGTTGAGCATTCGGCTGGTGGCAATGTCAGTTTTGCAGGTATTTGGCACAGAGTGTCACTCATTTGTTTGTGGACTTTCATTTTGAAGCGTCAGAGTTTGGCATCTTGGGCCCTCGCCATTTTCTTTTCTTATGACTTAAGGCTTGAAAATGAGATGAATTAAAAATCCACTGCTCCGACTTTGACAATGTCCCCAGCGTTGGGGACTGGCTCGATCAGCTTAACGAGTGCACCGATGGGAGTTTTGAACGGTCTCGTAAAACATCAAGAGGCCAACCTGATTTTTCACCGCAGTATGCTTAAGAACGCTTAGTGATTATAACTCTTGAGTCAGACTTGGTCCTCAGCCCGCGATGACTCATCACTATTCAATCATGTGACACCAGTCGGCGACGAAGACGTTGAGTGGACGTGAATACCGTTTGAATACGAGGAAGGATTCAGTTCATGAGTGACACACACACACACACACACGCACACAGAGGAGACCTGCCCTATTCATCGCTCACCTCCAATCAATACCCCTCTCTCTGTCCCTGTCCGTCTGATTGGGAGGGATGAGGAGGTTTCATGTGATTGCATCAGTTAATCAGCAGCATTACAACCAGTCCAGCTGCTGCATATCCGCCACAATCAACCTTTCCTCACCAGTCACAGGCTCCACCTGTCAATCTAATCGTTTAAAATTCCTCCTCTGTGTTAACTATACCCGTCTTTGTCCATCTTGGAACTCGGGGACATTTATATTCTGCCTCTCGGCATCGACGCTGACCTTACACCCAACGATATACGAGTCAGAATCAGCTTTTTTTGGCCAAGTTGTGTAGATATACATAGACTTTGACTACGCTTGTTGCTCTCAATATGCATTCACATGAGATACACATTCAGCTAAAGATATTTCAAAACAATCAAGACTTCTTGTGTCAACCAGAGGAGTCGCCCACATTAGAAAGAATGCAGATTTAAGGCACTTCTGCATTGACTTCACTCTTCAGAGCCGGAGGCTGCTGCCTGGTATTTAGAATAGGCCGTATATAAGAAGTGGACTTAGTCGCGATGACGTCACCCATTGTTTTGGGGAATGCCATTTTAAAGCCTTGAGTTCGGCGTTTTAGCCGTCGCCATCTTGGATTAAGGTTGTCGGCATATTGGCTCCTGGGAATTGAACTCTTTCAAACATGGATCATACGGTTTGTTTCTCGCACAAAGCAAACAAGAGTCGCCTCAAAACCAGAAGTCAAAATACTAAAACAAAGAGGTTGGCTGACAGTGGCTCCTCTCAAAATGTAGGTCCCGGAAAATCACCACCCACCTCTGAAGTGACTGGACAAATCCCAAATAGTCCAGTAGTTCCAGATAGAAACATGTATTGCTGAGTTTGGCTTGACAGGGTGTGTACAAAACAAAGGAAAACCATTAAACCCAAGCATTGTGAAGAACGGCATGGCATGTACCAATAGCTTAGCACAGCCACAAGGTGGAACCATGAGGCCACAACGGTGACGGCTATCTACACTAAATCATCCATTAAATGGGATGATTAGAAGTATGGTTTGGAAGAGAGAGTGAGAAGAAGTTATGTATAATGGGACATTTATTGGACAGAAAATATTGCTGCTGCCTCTGTTTCTCTGTCTCCCACACAATCCGAGTTGTTTTAGGGGTGTGTCCGCATGTATCATGCTCGTCATGTCACATATCAAATCCATTCTTCCCCCCCCCCCCACCTTGGACCCTTTCCAGTTTGCATACCGTGCCAAACGGTCCATGGAGGATGCAATCTGCTCTGCTCTCCACCCAGCACTCACCCATCTGGACACAAAGGACTCATGTGTGAGAATGCTGTTCATAGACTTTAGTTCGGCATTCAACACCATAAAAACACCCACAAAAACAACCGACAACCGACAGCACCAATCGCATGGTCAAATTTGCAGACGACACAACTCTGGTAGGTCTCATCACCAAGGATGAGGCCAACACAACATCACTGGCAAAGAAAGCCCAGAGGCGCCTCTACTTTCTCCGCCAGCTAAAGAAGGCAAGAACACCACCACCCATCATGTGCACCTTTTACCGAGGCACCATTGAGAGCATCCTGCCAAACTGCATCACTGTGTGGGGCGGAAGCTGCACTGACTACAACAGGAAAGCCCTGCAGCGCATAGTGAACACAGCTGGAAGGATTATTGGTGCCTCACTCCCCTCCCTGCAGGACATATATGACACCCGCCTCACCCGCAAAGTCACCATGATTGTGCGTGACTCCAGCCACCCCTCGTCTCCCCCCTCGTCTCTTCAGCCTCCTGCCCTCTGGGAGAAGATACCGGAGCCTCTGTGCTCTCACCACCAGACTCTCAAACAGCTTCGTCCACCAGGCTGTTAGGAAGCTGAACTCTCTCCCTCCTCTCTTTTAAGACTATGTCTGACTGCTGCTCAATACAGAATGTTAGTTTTTTTCTGAATATATATATGTTGTCTAAATGTTTTTTGATCTATTTGTACTGTATTGACTTTATATTTATATGTTAGACTGGAAAGAAACGTTTTTTTCAACTCCTCTGTACATATTGATGAAGTGACAATAAAGCTAACTTTGTGTCATTGGCACGGGGCCCAGGAACGGTATGGAAGAACATGTCTGACTGGCTGTACAGGCCGACTGAACTCCCACAGAGGATCCTGATCAACTGTACAGTGATAAGGGTGATGAGGTATATCAATGTTAACAGTAAAAAGAGTCACTCAACTTATGTTTGATAAGAAAACACACACCATGGTTTGAAATGTTCCATTGATATCATTTTTTGTTGTTTAAAATGTGACCATGAGGCACTTAAAGATGTGGAGCTTGCGCCTCTCTTGTTTGTATCTGAGGTGACACACACACACACACACTTGTGTGCATGTGTCTGCCCCCTATACCAAAACCATGAGTCCAATCAATAACATGTGAGTATCATGAGAAAGATAAGACTCTGCCAAATGCACTGATGTGGTTTTTATGTTTGTGGTGTTAAAAATGTGAGCTCCAGAGCAAAATACAAAACTGGTACCGTCTGCGTTCTTTGAGAAATGAGTGGTGAGGTTTAACATGGAGTCTAATGGAGCAGTTGGTTGGAGTTCATGTCGCTCTGCGGCTCTTTGAGCCAAATGTGTAAGTCCTTTGGTTTCCACAGACAGTTGTGTGCGACCAGCACAACATTGCCTATCTTTTTGGCCAAAAATGGTGGAAGCAATTTGTTTGGGAAAATCACAGAATACTTTTCCTGCTCCGCTCCACTCTGACCGAGATGTCATCACTCTAGCTCTTAACATTCCGTGCAATACACACCCATTATAAAATCTGAAACCCAAAATGTTCCTGAAACTTAATCTGTGACTTCATGAAAACTGTGCTAGCTATAAAAATGCCCCTTTGGCTCAATAAAGTCCAGCATTTTGTCTACGTTTTAAATTTCAAATCATTTTTCTACGTTAATGTACGGCTAGTCAATATGGGCCCAAAGTTAAGTGGGTTTTTTGCTCTCCTGACACCAAAACCCCATTTTTGCTCTGTTTTTCTCAATTTTCGGGAAAACCGCTGAGCGAATCTCTCTAGAAAACAGATAGCACACCATTCCCGTTCAGGCCGCACACTTTGATCTATTTTTTTGCGCAGGTGTTGGTAACGCTGTGTGAGGAGAAGCACGCCAAACGTTTTGCTTGGAGGAAATAATAAACCCGCAGGATTATAGTCCTGTGTGCTTTTGCACAGGCGGTGTTACTGCCTTTGTGCTACACAGCCACACTGAATAATACATTTTATTTGTATAGCCCTTTAAAAAGGTACTCAAAGGCACTTGACATGGTGAAAACAGAAACAATAGAAGTAATTTACAATATCAACTAAATAGATGGCATCACAGTAAGGAACAACACAGAAACAAACATAACTGACTTCACAGGTTCATGATGGTTTACTGGAAAATATGATAATGTGGGCGGGGCGGAGCAGAGTATTCCGAATAGGGTATTTAACTGCGTGGACAAAGTGAAGGAGACACTGCTGAAATGGCTTTCTACCAGTTTCTGTGTGCTTCAACCGTGATGATCGTCCTCTTATCCGGAGGTGAGAAACTTTTCTTTACTCATTTTTTCGGTTGATAAAGGGTTGAAGGAGTACAAGACTATCATGCCTCTTAACCGAAGTTGAAGTGAGAGCCTTTAAAGATGTATATTTAGTCAGATATCTCCATCTGGTTACTCCTGAAACAATTTCAATATAAAAACATGAACCAAATACCGAATCAGAATTTCCCACCATCTTCTACCAGCCATTGTTTCACAATGCTATTGGTCAATAAAACAGAGCCTTTCAACCCGAGCACGATGTAGAACGAGCACAGCAAGTTATCGGAATATTACACTGTGGTAATAGTCACAATGATCATAAAATCATAAACATAACTGAGGTTTACTAATTAGACATTAAAATAAGAAGTGTATGCTGGATTGAATATTTTGCAAGTGCGTTTGTGTAGCGGTTGCGTTTTAGTTCCAACGAGACGTTAATCTGGTAATATTACAACAACAACAACAACTAGCAAGTTACATCCCAGAGATTTGTTATTAAGTTAGTGCTCATCGTTATTTAACAAGGAACGGCAAAATGAACTGGTCGGACAGTTAAGAAACAGTTTTTGTTTTTTAAGATTATTTAGATTAATTGGGGGCATTTCATACCTTTTTTATTTGTTCAGTGTTAGTGTACAGAGAGAGACAACAAATGTGGGGAGAGAGTAGGAGAATGTCATGCCGCAAACTCAGGGCATTTGCGTCCATGTTGTAGTGCTTTAACCAATCGGCTGTCGGCTCAACGTTTTTGAAATGGTGATTTCTGCTTTCAATAGTTTGTCTTTGGTTCACAAATGCACATCATCACCTGCTTCACCCTGAGGATGTTTGCATAACACTTCTTTCTTTGTTTTATATTTCAGGATGTCATACACAGCAGCCAGGTGAGCATCCGAGAGCAACATTACCAGTTCTCCAACATCCACGATGTGTCAGCCATGTAGGCGACTCCTTGCACAATACTTAGGGCTGTAACAATACATGTATTTACATTGAACTGTTCGGTACGAGACTTTCGGTTCGGTACGCGTTACAAACCGAACTATTTGTTTGAATAACACTCGTGCATTTGGAAAATGCAGAAGCTTAAGCTTGAGGCATGTTTGTTCTGGGAGGAACGCTATGCTAAACATGTTCAGCAGGAAAACCAACAGCAGCACACACGCTACAAACTCTCCCCGCAGCGTTTAGCTGTTCCCTACTGATTCAAACAGGGCTAAAGCCACGACGACTGGTCCATTTATAGCCGCGGATATGATGCTTAATGCTATTGAGCCCCGTAACACTACTCCTTCACGAGCCCATTTCACCAGACCATAACTCCTGCTTTCGAGAAGAAAAGAAAAGAAAAGCCCAAACAGAGAATCACCCGGTGCTGACAACAGACGGACGGACGTCACGGACTCCACAAAGCTACCCGAGTGCAACGACACATTACTGAATGGGAGCTGAAGAGCCATGTTCTTCAGACACGCCCCCTTGAGAGTCACACCAGTGAGGATGTATTGCTGTATTGAAAACGTACCGAACCGAACCGTGGCACCACTGTATTGTATTGAACCGAACCAAGAATGTTGTGAACCGTTACACCTCCAATAATACTCCATGTTTAACTCTCTTTTGTTCTCCTTTCTCTGTCAGTCTGTGGCCAGGCTGTGAAAAACACCAGCATTGTGGGAGGTGGAGCTGCGGCCCCAGGGAGTTGGCCCTGGTTGGCCAGTTTACACGCTTTTGGAGCGCACTTCTGTTCAGGGTCCCTAATTAACAAGCAGTGGGTGCTGACAGCTGCTCGCTGTCTGTCTGGGTGAGTAATAACTGCTGCCAGTTTATTCGCGTAAACTTTGTGAATGGTTTGTTAGCTGATAACACACTGCAGGTTACTTTAATTTGGTATCACGTAACAACATTATAACAATCATGAGAAACTAAATCATGCACATGCAGACCAGCAGTGTTGCTGAACACTTCCTCACGATAGTCTGGATGCAGAAGGCAAAACATTTACTAAATGTGTTTTTGTTCCTTCTTTGTCTTCTAGAAAGGACCGCCTTACCATCACGGTTTCTCTGGGCCGCCTGAACCAGTCAGGGCAAAACTTTAACGAAGTGTCTCGGGGACTTGAAATGATAGTTTGCCATCATTCATTCAACTTCTTCGAGAACGACATATGTCTGCTGAAGCTGTCGGCCCCGGTGAATTTTACCGACTACATACAGCCGGTCTGCTTGGCCTCGGCAGGGAGCACGTTCCACACCGGGGTTAGCAGCTACGTCGCTGGTTTTGGTAAAACTCAAGCTGGTAAGCTCACAGATTGTACACTTTTATCAGAAAGTGATGCATACTGTTGTGTATTGTCTCCGTTTGCACACCACTTTGAATCTTACCTTTTGACATATCTGAATAGGTTCATCTTCCGGAGCCGACATCCTGCAGGAAGTGAAAGTACCAATCGTTGGAAACAATGAGTGCAAATGCACCTATCCTTTCATCACAGATAACATGATGTGTGCTGCGTTCGGCGAGGGAGGGAAGGCTGCGTGTCAGGTGACCACCACTTTGTTATTATGCAATGCCTTCTTGAGGAATGTGTTTAACAGGGAGATGATAGAAAGCAGGGTGAGCTACAGAATAGCATCCTGGGAAATGTGTACTTTGTCTTCCAATTTCAGTAGCAGAGCAGATTTTATATCCGTTCGAATGGTACTAAAGAATTTGAAAATCTTAATTAATCTTAAGACATCTGCAATATTACATAAATGAGTTGCAAATAACTAGTTTGTCTTCGTCTACCAAAAACACATGTGTATTAATTAAAGAATGAAGTCTTTGGATTGTTTAGTTTTATCCAGTTATGTTAGCATTAGCTTACCGTAGTTTTCATAGTTTCTCTGTTGTTTTGTTGCCGATTCTTTGTTGCAACAACTTTAAACATTAACTACCATTTCACAACAAAACATATTTATTTGTTTCCCCTTGCTTCCGGTCGTTGTGCTAAGCTATGCTAAATACGTCATAGAGCTATTCATTGATTGAACAGGCAGAGATGAAGGAGGTCAGACTCTAACAGTTACCAAACAGCATGAAGGGATTCATGCTACATAAAAGGAGAGTGCTTCAGAGACTAGAAGATACCTGAACCTAATTTCTTTCCACAGGGAGACGGAGGGGCGCCACTGGTGACCAACAACGGTTTGATGTGGATCCAGATTGGAATTGAGACCATTGGCAACGGCTGTACCGGGCCTGCGTTTCTTGGAGAATTCACCCGTGTGTCCCAGTACCAGGACTGGATCACCAACGTTATTGGCAGCAGCAAAACAGGCTTTGTTACCTACAACTCCTCGGGGGTGGACTTAACATTTAACTGTACGAGAGATGGCAGTATCTTTGGCAGTGGTGAAAATGTGGTCCATCTCACCCACTTGACCTACCTCTGTCTTCTAGTTATTTCCCTCTCTGTGCTGGTTTAATAATGAGCCTTCTTTCAATGTAATGTGAGAGTAGAACTACTAGAACTGAAAGGCTGTGATCATCAACAACAGAACCAACTTGTTTTAATGAATTAGACATGTGTCCTGTTGCACCTGTAACCACACCCACCAGTGATGTCACAATGTCCTAGAGTACACCTTTACATCACTGCAGCAAGGTGAGAAGTGAAAACAAAAAAATGACCTAAACTTTTTAAGGGGGTGTTGGGTTTCTCTTCAAATTTCTATTGTATGGTCTTACAAAGTTAATCATTGTATGAACTTAGATGATCGGATTGATGTTAAGTTTGGATATTTGTAAAAGTTTGTGAAATGTATCGTCTTGTACGTTTTTCAGAATTTTGTTCTCATAAATTCATGAAATAAATATGTTATGTTGAGTTACTCTTTGAATTGCTGTTTGCCATATGTAACAAATACAGAGGGCATATAAAACACACATCACCTGATACTTATATGGCCTGTTAGACATTAATCTAATAAGAGATTCATCTTCATGCATTTTTGCCATAATCCGAAAACAAATTAAATTAGCTGCACATTTGGGTTCCTGGAGACACTTACTTTGGCGGGAAAGTACCACAAAGGTGGTTTTGAAAACTTTCCCAGGTGTTTATACGTCTGTGCGTTGACAGATTGTGTGAGACATGAGAAATATGCCGCCAGCTATTACTTAATACAAAATAAAATAGATTTCATTGATTGTTACTATGTCGTATTGCACGATTAAGTGCCAGACACATCCAAAGTGTTTACTGGCTGTGTTTGAATTACTTAGAGGTAAAGAGGCACAGATCTGAAGCTGTGACATAATCCACATGCAACACACTGCGAGCAGGTGATAGGAAAGGCATTTTGAATGTCATAAGCTGTACATGAACAGCTGCACCTCCAGTCACCAGTCCGTCAAGCTCCTGAAGTTTGCAGATGACACCACCCTCATTGGACTCATCTCTGGTGGGGATGAGTCCGCCTACAGGTGGGAGACTGACCATCTGGTGACCTGGTGCGGTCTGAACAACCTGGAGCTCAACGCTCTAAAGACAGTCGAGATGGTTCTGGATTTCAGGAAGAACGTAGCCCCACCAGCCCCCATCACCCTGTGTGACTCCCCCGTCGACGTGGTGGAGTCCTTCCGCTTCCTGGGCTCCATCATATCCCAGGACCTCAAGTGGGAGCTGAACATCAGCTCCATCACCAAGAAGGCTCAGCAGAGGATGTACTTCCTGAGGCAGCTGAAGAAATTCAACCTGCCAAAGACAATGATGGTGCACTTCTACACAGCCATCATCGAGTCCATCCTCTGCTCCTCCATCACAGTCTGGTACGCTGCAGCCACTGCCAAGGACAAGGGCAGACTGCAGCGCATCATTCGCTCTGCTGAGAGGGTGATTGGCTGCAATCTGCCATCCCTCCAGGACTTGTTCGCTTCAAGGACCCTGATGCGAGGAAGAACGATTGTAGCCGACCCCTCCCACCCTGGACATAAACTGTTTGTGCCCCTCCCATCGGGCAGGAGGCTGAGGTCCATCAGGACCAAGACCTCACGCCACATGAACAGTTTCTTCCCATCCGCAGTCAGGCCCATTAACAGAGCCCGGGACCCCCACTGACTCCGTCATCCCCAGGACAATTTCCCACCGGTGTTGGGGTCTGGCGCCACCTCCTGGCTGGCTGAGTCCCTCACATGTTTTCCTTCCTCCCATAAGCCTGACCTGGGATCAGAGCGTTGTCCACCCCAGATGACCACACCTCCAGCTCCGGTCAAAACCTGATGCTGACCCTTCATTGGCCAAGAAAGTGCCCCCCGCTGTTTGTGAGACCTGGCTTATAAGTGCTAACACAGCGAGATTCTTCCTCTTCGCGCCGGACTCGTCCAGGCCACAAGAAGATCCATCAGCCTCTTCCTCCAGCATCACGCTGGCAACAGAAGGCCACGAGGAAACTGCGGCCTCATCAAATCCTGTCAGGTCACATGTTACATTCGCTGGTCGAAAACAGACTGTTTTATTTTGAGTTCTGGATCCGAGTGCGAGAACGGATAGCTTCTATCCCGTATCCCCACCCTTTTTGTGCACACAGCCGGCAGGAAGACGTCTAATCCTCTCCTCGCCGATGATTCCCGGGAGGGACGCGCCGACCACGTCGCCTCAGCCGAAGTTAAATCGTCCTCTCTGCAGCGAGGACAGATCGGGTCTGCGTCTGCTCCAGAGAGAGCCACACCACTGGGAGCGATCGCGCTCCTGAGGACCGAGTTATCCCCCAGTCTGCGCCCGCTACGAGAGCCGCGCTGCCGAGTCAACACTCGAGGACTGATCATTTCCCATCACGGAAAACGGGCCCCGCCGAATGAAGCTTCTACAAGTAAGCTTCATGGTATCTGGGCATAGCTTAGCATAGCTTAGCTTAGCATTAGCGTAATATAGCCTATTCGCTGATGTGTTGTTATTCCCATATTTTGTTGTGTTAAGTCACTGTCGCGTTATATTGAGGTATTGCGCAATCATCGCGGACCACAGGGCCCGTCGTATTGTGTACTTCCTGCTATGACTGTTTTGTTTGGGGATTATTTTATTTCATTTTGTTCTTACTCTATTTTCCTTAAATCAGCTCTGTGAGTGAAGTGTAGAATCGCGGCTATCGTGCATAAGCGCCGTCAGTTCACAAACGACAGCGGCAGACTTGTGCAAGATACGATCAGCGGTTCTCATTCTCACTACAACGCGGACCGCACGCAGAAGCTTTGATTCCTCTCTCTATCTCTTTTTATTTCTCTCTTTCCCTTACACCCACACACACATAGAGCTGCTGATTGTGGGTGAACCTCTCACCCGCTATTGTCCCAACACACGTGCTGCGCCGCCACACGTGATTTCACACATAGCTACCTCTCCGCCATTTTGTCTAGGTCACTCGAGTCCGCCATCTTGGTTTGTAGTTCTTAGCTGTAGTTCTTAAGCCCCCTCCTCTTTTCATCACTGATGGAATAGGTTACGCCCCCTCGTTTCACACACATAGATCCTCACACACACATACTTACATACATATATCCTTCCCCATTTTATTCATTTGACTTTAGGTATTAGATACATAAAAGTGTATGATGGTGTTTGTTGGTTGCAATATTACTTGATTTGATCATTTATTATTTTGATTTAATAAACTCTGTTATATTTTAAAGAGCAGTCGTCTGTGATTACTTGTGCATATGTGTGTAATGAAAACTGGATGTAGTAGCCTGTGCTCGAACTTAAACCTTCACTTGACTCTGAATGTGTAGTCATACGCAGACTATTGACATTATGAGTGACTACTAATTATGAGACTTAGTTTTATCGTTTGGTTATTGGTCCCTGTTCGCAGGGTGGTGCCCCGTTGTTATTAATAATCAATAATAATTGTTACTTACATTAATAATTCTATTGATGTCAAGAATTCAGTTTCTTAGATGCTGATAACCCAAACACGCTCCTCTACATTCCCAACACCGGTCACTCCCCTGCATCCCTTCTATTACACCCGACACTTTTACACTACACCTACATCTCACTTGTTTATAGTCCTGTTGTTATCTGTTCGTTGTTTATAGTCCTGTTATCTGTTAGTTTGTGCACTTTATTTTATATTTCACTTTATTGTATATCTCTCTGTACATTTTAATGTGTTTCTACTTGCACTGATTGTTGTTGATTGTTAAATGTTTGTACCTCCCGTCACGTCAAATTCCTTGTATGTTCAACATACCATGGCAACAAACGGTTCTGATTCTTAACCACCATGAATGTTCCAGTCCAACTAGTTTTTATTGTGCATCTCCTTTATGATCGGAAATGTTGAGAATCAGAGCTGCCAACTATCACGCATCGGCTGCGAGACTAAAGAAATTGACTCGTTATTTTAGTGGAGCGGCATTGCAAACCTTTTGTTCATTTTTTATAAAAAGGTGCAAAGTTTGGTAGCTTAATATATTTACAAGAAATCTGGATATTTGGCCATTGAAGTTTGGCATCCTGACGACTGTGGTAGTCATTTTACAAAATGGAGAAGGAGGCGTTGAAATGTTGAGTAATGCCGCCCCACCCTATACAACAAGAAGCTGTAACCAATTGTAATGAGCCAGTGTGATGTCATATTTGGGTTTTGATCTTTATATTTATATAAAACTTCATAAGTTTTTCAGTGAATCCAAGTACAGCTCTTAAGTACCGGTACAATTTTTAAATACTTGTATTATATTTGATGATGTCCATTTTCTGCTACTTTACATTTGTACTCTACTACATCTCAGAGGGGAATATTGTACTTTCTTCTCAACTACATTCATTTGTTACCTGCAGATTCAGATTAGTAATACAAAACTCATAATTTCCTCCATGATTTACAATGCAATATACTGTATATTATTCTGAAATGGGCCAATCAGCGTTATTCAGTGTTACAAAGCATATTTAAATGAGTACTTTTGCACTGTACATTTTTTAATGAGTATTTCTTCACTATGAAATAGCTTTTACTGAAGTAGGCTGTAAGATCTGACTACTTCTTCCACCACTGAATAAAGTGACACAGCCATGAAAATGAACACGTATAAAGTTATTAGCTTCTTTCATTAATTAAACCAACGGCCGTCCATTGGTTTTGAAGGTGCCCATGATAAGAACAAAGAAATGAAATGTAGGACTCATGTGGGAAATTCCACCTCTAATTTAATATTACGGTAACTGTAGCCTTCTCTAGTAATTATTAGGTGCTTGTAATTAGTGCAAGCTGCTGACAAACAGGCATCAAGACAAACATGTTTGACTCATGCAGCTTCTTAAAGCAGGAATCCTGTTTTGTTGAGAGGTCAGTGAGGGGGAAGAACTAATGATGGTTTACTGAAAAGTATGATAATGTGGGCGGAGCTAATTATAACAAAGAGGGTATTTAAGAGCGTGGACAAAGTGAAGGAGACACTGCTGAAATGGCTTTCTACCAGTTTGTGTGTGCTTCAATCGTGATGATCGTCCTCTTATCCGGAGGTGAGAAACTTTTCTTTACAATATTACTCATTTTTGATAAAGGGTTGAAGGAGTACAAGACTATCATGCTTCTTCGCCGAAGTTGAAGTGAGAGCCTTTAAAGATGTATATTTAGTAAGATATCTCCATCTGGTTACTCCTGAAACCATTTTAATATAAAAACATGAATCAAATACTGAATCAGATTTTCCAACCATCTTCTACCAGCCATTGTTTCACAACGCTATTGGTCAATAAAACAGAGCCTTTCAACCCGAGCACGATGTAGAACGAGTACAGTAAGTTATAGGAATATTACACTGTGGTAATAGTCACAAAATCATAAACATAACTGAGGTTTACGAATTAAACATTAAGACATTAAAATAAGAAGTGTATGCTGGATTGAATATTTTGCAAGTGCGTTTGTGTAGCGGTTGCGTTTTAGTTCCAACGAGACGTTAATCTGGTAATATTACAACAACAACAACAACTAGCAAGTTACATCCCAGAGATTTGTTATTAAGTTAGTGCTCATCGTTATTTGACAAGGAACGGCAAAATGAACTGGTCGGACAGTTAAGAAACTGTTTTTGTTTTTTAAGATTATTTAGATTAATTGGGGGCATTTCATACCTTTTTTATTTGTTCAGTGTTAGTGTACAGAGAGAGACAACAAATGTGGGGAGAGAGTAGGAGAATGTCATGCTGCAAACTCAGGGCATTTGCGTCCATGTTGTAGTGCTTTAACCAATCGGCTGTCGGCTCAACGTTTTTTAAACGGTGATTTCTGCTTTCAATAGTTTAATTTTGGTTCACGAATGCACATCATCACCTGCTTCACCCTGAGGATGTTTGCATAACACTTCTTTCTTTGTTTTATATTTCAGGATGTCATTCACAGCAGCCAGGTGAGCATCCGAGAGCAACATTACCAGTTCAACATCCACGATGTGTCAGCCATATAGGCGACTCCTTGTATAATACTTAGGGGTGCAACAATACATGTATTTATATTGAACTGTTCGGTACGAGACTTTCGGTTCGGTACGCGTTACAAACCGAACTATTTGTTTGAATAATACTAGTGCATTTGGAAAATGCAGAAGCTTAAATTGTGTGAAATATAATGTTCTCTCGGTGAAGCCACTGCTCTCAACATGGCAACACACCCGACGTAACAGACAACGTGCCGTCTGTCTGACACTCCCACCACAGAAGAACATTCTACTCTGGTGAGGCACGTTTGTTCTGGGAGGAACGCTATGCTAAACATGTTCAGCAGGAAAACCAACAGCAGCACACACGCTACAAACTCTCCCCGCAGCGTTTAGCTGTTCCCTACTGATTCAAACAGGGCTAAAGCCACGACGACTGGTCCATTTATAGCCGCGGATATGATGCTTAATGCTATTGAGCCCCGTAACACTACTCCTTCACGAGCCCATTTCACCAGACCATAACTCCTGCTTTCGAGAAGAAAAGAAAAGAAAAGCCCAAACAGAGAATCACCCGGTGCTGACAACAGACGGACGGACGTCACGGACTCCACAAAGCTACCCGAGTGCAACGACACATTACTGAATGGGAGCTGAAGAGCCATGTTCTTCAGACACGCCCCCTTGAGAGTCACACCAGTGAGGATGTATTGCTGTATTGAAAACGTACCGAACCGAACCGTGGCACCACTGTATTGTATTGAACCGAACCAAGAATGTTGTGAACCGTTACACCTCCAATAATACTCCATGTTTAACTCTCTTTTGTTCTCCTTTCTCTGTCAGTCTGTGGCCAGGCTGTGAAAAACACCAGCATTGTGGGAGGTGGAGCTGCGGCCCCAGGGAGTTGGCCCTGGTTGGCCAGTTTACACGCTTTTGGAGCGCACTTCTGTTCAGGGTCCCTAATTAACAAGCAGTGGGTGCTGACAGCTGCTCGCTGTCTGTCTGGGTGAGTAATAACTGCTGCCAGTTTATTCGCGTAAACTTTGTGAATGGTTTGTTAGCTGATAACACACTGCAGGTTACTTTAATTTGGTATCACGTAACAACATTATAACAATCATGAGAAACTAAATCATGCACATGCAGACCAGCAGTGTTGCTGAACACTTCCTCACGATAGTCTGGATGCAGAAGGCAAAACATTTACTAAATGTGTTTTTGTTCCTTCTTTGTCTTCTAGAAAGGACCGCCTTACCATCACGGTTTCTCTGGGCCGCCTGAACCAGTCAGGGCAAAACTTTAACGAAGTGTCTCGGGGACTTGAAATGATAGTTTGCCATCATTCATTCAACTTCTTCGAGAACGACATATGTCTGCTGAAGCTGTCGGCCCCGGTGAATTTTACCGACTACATACAGCCGGTCTGCTTGGCCTCGGCAGGGAGCACGTTCCACACCGGGGTTAGCAGCTACGTCGCTGGTTTTGGTAAAACTCAAGCTGGTAAGCTCACAGATTGTACACTTTTATCAGAAAGTGATGCATACTGTTGTGTATTGTCTCCGTTTGCACACCACTTTGAATCTTACCTTTTGACATATCTGAATAGGTTCATCTTCCGGAGCCGACATCCTGCAGGAAGTGAAAGTACCAATCGTTGGAAACAATGAGTGCAAATGCACCTATCCTTTCATCACAGATAACATGATGTGTGCTGCGTTCGGCGAGGGAGGGAAGGCTGCGTGTCAGGTGACCACCACTTTGTTATTATGCAATGCCTTCTTGAGGAATGTATTACACCAGGGGTCTCAAACTCATTTTCACTCCGGGCCACATCAGCATCATGGTCGCCCACAAAGGGCCGGTTGTAAATGTAACTACTCGTAACATATTGTTAAATAACTGTATCCGTTCGAATGGTACTAAAGAATTTTAAAATCTTAATTAATCTTAAGACATCTGCAATATTACATAAATGAGTTGCAAATAACTAGTTTGTCTTCATCTACCAAAAACACAAATGTGTATTAATTAAAGAATGAAGTCTTTGGATTGTTTAGTTTTATCCAGTTATGTTGGCATTAGCTTACCGTAGTTTTCATAGTTTGTCCGTTGTTTTGTTGCAACAACTTTAAACATTAACTACCATTTCACAACAAAACATATTTATTTGTTTCCCCTTGCTTCCGGTCATTGTGCTAAGCTATGCTAAATACGTCATAGAGCTATTCATTGATTGAACAGAGAGATGAAGGAGGTCAGACTCTAACAGTTACCAAACAGCATGAAGGGATTCATGCTACATAAAAGGAGAGTGCTTCAGAGACTAGAAGATACCTGAACCTAATTTATTTCCACAGGGAGACAGAGGGGCACCACTGGTGACCAACAACGGTTTGATGTGGATCCAGAGTGGAATTGACACCGTTGTCTACGGCTGTTACAGGCCTGTTTCTCTTGGAGAATTCACCCGTGTGTCCCAGTACCAGGACTGGATCACCAACGTTATTGGCAGCAGCGAAACAGGCTTTGTTACCTACAACTCCTCGGGGGTGGACAGCGACTTAAATATTACCTGTTCAAATATACAAACTAACAGTGCCACTATCACAACTACTACCAACACAACCAGCAAATGGCCACCAGAAAAGCCTAAGTTTAATGGCAGTGACTTTGACAGTGACTTTGGCAGTATCTTTGGCAGTGGTGAAAATGTGGTCCATCTCACCCACTTGACCTACCTCTGTCTTCTAGTTATTTCCCTCTCTGTGCTGGTTTAATAATGAGCCTTCTTTCAATGTAATGTGAGAGTAGAACTACTAGAACTGAAAGGCTGTGATCATCAACAACAGAACCAACTTGTTTTAATGAATTAGACAAGTGTCCTGTTGCACCTGTAACCACACCCACCAGTGATGTCACAATGTCCTAGAGTACACCTTTACATCACTGCAGCAAGGTGAGAAGTGAAAACAAAAAAATGACCTAAACTTTTTAAGGGGGTGTTGGGTTTCTCTTCAAATTTCTATTGTATGGTCTTACAAAGTTAATCATTGTATGAACTTAGATGATCGGATTGATGTTAAGTTTGGATATTTGTAAAAGTTTGTGAAATGTATCGTCTTGTACGTTTTTCAGAATTTTGTTCTCATAAATTCATGAAATAAATATGTTATGTTGAGTTACTCTTTGAATTGCTGTTTGCCATATGTAACAAATACAGAGGGCATATAAAACACATATCACCTGATACTTATACATTAATCTAAGAGATTCATCTTCATGCATTTTTGCCATAATCCGAAAACAAATTAAATTAGCTGCACTTTTGAATGTGCCTTCTAGTTAAAGAACGTATAGTCGTTTAAAATAGACGAGCAAAACATGCATAAGATGCATTTGTGTAGTTTTCAGGAGCTCTACTTGTGTGCCAGTCACCCGACTAAATATGTCAGAACTCAGGCGTGCCACACACACACACACACACACACACACACACACACACAACGCAGAGCTGACGTTTTCACCTGCGCAGTCTCACTCTTCTGCCCAATTAGTGCACATCGTTGCATCATTGTTAACCTTTAATAAATAGCAGGGATGGGTGGATCTGCAGTGCACACTGTTATTACCAGCTGCGACGCAGGTATTGTTTTTACCTTATGTGTGTGTCATTATGGCAAAATGGGTTCCTGGAGACACTTACTATGGCGGGAAAGTACCACAAAGGTGGTTTTGAAAACTTTCCCAGGTGTTTAAACGTCTGTGCGTTGACAGGTTGTGTGAGACGTGAGAAATATGCCACCAGCTATTACTTAATACAAAATAAAATAGATTTCATTGATTTTCATGTTTTCTAATGAAAACATGAAATAAACTTTTGTTTTTCCAATTTGTTTAGCTGATGTGCTAATTGTCTCTGGGTTCATCACAATGAGCAATTCCTTTAACATAACACCCGTCATTTAATCTGTTTTAATACAAAATATTGATTGTTGCAGCTTTAAACTAACAGTTTTTTTTAAAAGTAACAATTGTATGTATGATAACTTGTGTTTTGCGAGAATGTGTGAAGCATTTTACAGAGGATACAGCAAGACCTCTGCATAAAAACCTCGACTGAATGTCTTTTGTACAAGCTGAACATTCCCTCGTGAGACGCTCTGGTTTTACTGCTGTCATTTGTAATGGCGCTCCTCAGAGAGGATTACTCACAGTCACACATTCCTCCCAACCTGGCAGGAAAAGTGTGTATTCATGTTTTAATACTCGGGGCTTTTGTGTGTTTGTACACATTGCCCTTAAAAAGCCTTTCAAGGTTCACAAACTTCCTCTGAAATTAATCCTAATTTGCCCAAATGTAATTTATTTCTCATTTCCGTTCACGTCTTTAACCTTCATTTTCAGATGTTCACACATGAATGAGACGGC
This sequence comes from Ophthalmolycus amberensis, assembly GCA_024529925.1. Lineage (NCBI taxonomy): Eukaryota > Metazoa > Chordata > Actinopteri > Perciformes > Zoarcidae > Ophthalmolycus > Ophthalmolycus amberensis. The sequence goes on from JAFEUB010001409.1 coordinate 651,237, forward strand.
TATCCGCAGCGGATCGTTTGACAAACCTGCACTCCGACATGTTCTGGGTGGCTGATCAGAAAACCAACGGCCTCATTGTTATGCTGCAGCGCTGATGGTGGATTATTACTTGAGTCTCAGTGGTGTGCAGTGTGTTTGTGGACTTTTCTCAGAAAAACGCAAAGATTGAAGAAAAAGGCGAGATTCCTCCTCCTCCTGAAACCAAAGCCGATTTATTTTCCAGACGTAGAAGCACTTTGTTTCCTTGTGTAACTCCCTCTTTCCTCGTTCTCAGTGATAAATGTTTTTCATTTTCATTATCCTGAAACGAGTTTTTATGAGCCAGTCAGAGGCTGAGCAGAGAGACATTATTGAAAGAGTGTCCCTGTTATTGTGTCCAGTCTCATTACTCTCGAGCGCCCCTTTTTAATGCTTTCTTAATACATTGAGTCTCTTTTGTTTCGTGTACTGTACAGGACATAATTTGGTCCATCTTTGCCTGATGAAAGAGAAGGATGAGGCTCAAAAATAAAGAAAATGGGTCACAATAAAAACACATGCCCGCGATATATCTTTCAACGCGTTACAGAAAGCTTGTTGAAGGTTTTCTTTTCATCGCGCTGGTGTAAAGATCAGAGCCTTGAGAAGAGAAGAAGAAAGAGCAGCGACCCTGTAAGACAGGCAGCCGAGGAACGCTAATTAAGAGAACGCGGCGGCTCTTCTGTGGCATTCAACAAAAGAACACATTGAAACGCGGCCATTATTGCTGAGCCAGTAAACAGCACACAGTTTGATCAAACAAGAGAAGAAATCAATAATAGACAATGTTAGTCACACAATGCATGTAAAAAAAACATTTTCTGATGATGCATATATATATATATATTGGACAAATAGTCAACTTATCAGTGCAAAAACAGGACATGGAGATGACACCTGACTTTGCAGACGTTATAGAGAGCAGCATACTGCAGAGCTTGTTGCAGCGGCGTCAGTGCTGACTCACTGTTTGTGTGTTATGACTCATGGTGAAGCTGAGACCCTGCCATTGTGATCGAGCTTCTGTTGAACCTCCTCACCTCGTCACTATTACACAACCTGAAAGAGTCAATCTTTCCCGCTTTTTATATCTAAACCGGTAAAGTGGGAACATGATTACTGGTAGTAGCAGTAACAATAATATCATTAGTATTTGAAACGGTATAGAGTATAATTTTTTACTGAAAACACTTGAACTGTGCCCGTCTGCCGTTTGGTGCTGAGCAGGTAGTGTAGAGGTTTTTTCTCATAGACTTCTATACAACCAGACTTCTTTTGCAAGCTGGCGGCTGCAGCGCTCTCCATCAATACTGAACCAATTAAAAACAATTTTGTGTGAAAATAGGGTGCAGGATCAAAAGCACCAAAGTTCCCCTTTAAGTACGTGATATTTGTGGCGACCCGGCCTCGGATAAGCGGAAGATGATGGATGGAACTGCTCAGACTGGAAGACAGCTGACCGAAATTTATAACCTGCCAGAAATCCATTTGATGGTCCGAGAGCCGGACCGTCGGTAAATATAACTCCGGCGTTATGGCCCCCCTTCACATTGTTCCATTCCCCCCTTCACATTGTTCCATTCCAGATTCACTGCAGCTCTCAACGCCGACCCGTCTTCATACTTATCACTAAACTACTGCTTTGTTTTGGCTTCAGCGACTCAACGTCGGTTTATCATTTGGTCCAAGTTTTGAACGGACTGCCATGAAATCCACTGTCTTACCCGTTCAGTTTACAAACAATCGGACACATACGAACGTCATCAGACGAGGAATCATCTTCACCGTGAAGCGGCGCTGCTTCAGGAAGAAGAAGAGGAAGAGGAAGAGCTCCCCGAGGGTGGGTTTAAATTCAGCATGAAGAAGAACCGGCTGGATATCGTTTAATTCAATATTTCTGTGGAATTTGTCGCATGTTCCTGGAAGATCGGCTCCATGAGAGATTAGACCGCTGGAGGGCCGAGTTAAGCCATTCACAGGAAATTGGCTGATGTGGATGTTTAATCCTGGATCTCTTCTGTTAAATGTGGATAAGTGGCTGTGATAGTGGGCATCAGCTGACCCCATCTGGGTCTCACCAGAACAATATGAAGAGTAGTTTACTGCATCAACAGAGGAAGAGGCTTCAAAAGCTTAATTATCTTCCTATAATGAAACAGATATTAATGAATTTGTCTTTAATGATCTCTCTTGTTGTCCTCTTAAATATATCCTGTGGTGTAAAGTTGAGCTGCTTTATTTCCTTCATCTCTTCTATGTATAATCATGTTCAGAAGGCATGTTCTATATTTCTCTCATGCTGATTAGCCGCTCTGTTATCTCTTGAGGGTAAAGGATCATTTCACCCACCGTGAAGGGAAGACAACACTATTATGTGCTGGTAATATAAACATATCTTCTTATTACTTATAGAATGACAGCGCTGAGTTAAAGTTAATCCGGGGGAGGCTCCTCTGGTTGTATAGAAGTGTAAGAAAAGAAAAGATAAGATAAATGAGCGATTTGCAGTATTAAAAACCATAATGTTGTAAATCCCTCCTGCTGTAAAAGCCTCCACCAGTAGGGACCTGGCTGCAGACGTCAAGAGCACCACAGTGCAGGGACGCTGGATGTAGAGCTGCTGAGGGGGCTGCAGCGCCCCCTACTGGCAAGGGGCTGCAACTGCATGGCCACAAAGTTTACTAGACAAACGTAAAATAAACTTGTCAAGTGTTGGTCGACATCGGAGTTCTGTGCAGCCAGTCAAGTATTTCTACAGCGAGCTGGGTGAAGGAACAGTTACGGGCCTGGATTTGTGCAACAAGTTATCCGACGTCTCGTTCTTCAGCCCTGGAGATGGAGAGATCCACTCTGAGGCTTGGCTCTCATTTAATGGGCGTGGAAGCTATTTGGAACGTGGCCCAGCTGCTTAATATGGAAACAAAGGCTCGGACCAACTTCTCTTTCTTGCACACACAAACAAGAAAAACGGAGAAGCCCAAATTTGGGATTCATCCATCTCGGTTAATTGCTTTTTTTTTTTGTCCTGAAACATACATATGCAGATTTTTCCACAAGCTCATTCCAAAAACAAGGCCTTGTGATATTGATAAGAGCCCACTTATGTCCAACACAGGAGTCTGATGTCTTCATGAGACTCTGTGGTCTGACGGCGTCGTCGTGTTATCAGCGACAGGCCGAGTGTACACATCACAGCTAACGGCTTCAGCAGCGCCGCCCCTCGGTGTCATTCACTCACAGACGCTTAAGATTCACCACAGAGGAGGCGAGAGACTCCGATTCCCCCCGAAAGAAGAAAGAGGATCACCTCTGAGGACGGCGGCTGCACACACACACACACCACCCCCCCCCCGTTGGGCATGTTTTACGCATAGAGACACACAATAAGAGACAATCGCTGGTGTCGAGCTTTTGTTTTGTAAAATTTGCAATTCAGTCCAGAACACACAGAACCAGAGCGACAGCAAAGATGCAGAGCGAGTTACTGGAGCTGGAGGCCGAGTCACTACCACAGACTCTGGGTATTGAATGAAAATATTGATTTTAGGAATTATGATTTATGCTCAGTCAGGATGCAAAAAACACTCCGAACCCCCCAAAACCCGCAGGCGGGATTGAAAAGCGTGTTTTATTCAAACCATCGGCAGAACTACACCGTTTATCACAGCCAGAGGCTGTAGAAACAGCTTTATGGTCAGGTTCTCATCTTTCCGGAGGTTCTCAAACACGTCATGTGTGACGAACCTTTCAGTCAGAAAAAGCCCCCAAAATCAAGTCTAAAATTGTGATATATTTTTCTTTAGAGGCACTTTGAGGCCAATATATGAAGTAAGTCCTCAGTGTAGCCTCAGAATTAACCTTGAAAAGAGACAATACTCAGACCTTTAAACCAAACGATGAATGAGAGCGGAGAGCACCTCGGCGGGTGCCACAAGCTAAATTAGCCTCATAAATATCATGCAGCCACAAACACACACACACAGCAAAACATAGTGACACTCACCTGCCTGAACGCCATTCTGTTCACCTAGAGCACCGCCTAGTCCTCCTGTCCCAGTACCAGTCCACTCAGCCTCTCTGGTCCCAGTACCAGTCCACTCAGCCTCTCTGGTCCCAGTAGAACCAGTCCGCTCAGCCTCTCTGGTCCCAGTAGAACCAGTCCGCTCAGCCTCTCTGGTCCCAGTAGAACCAGTCCGCTCAGCCTCTCTGGTCCCAGTACCAGTCCGCTCAGCCTCTCTGGTCCCAGTACCAGTCCACTCAGCCTCTCTGGTCCCAGTAGAACCAGTCCACTCAGCCTCTCTGGTCCCAGTAGAACCAGTCCACTCAGCCTCTCTGGTCCCAGTAGAACCAGTCCACTCAGCCTCTCTGGTCCCAGTAGAACCAGTCCACTCAGCCTCTCTGGTCCCACTGTGTCCAAACAAAGAACAGCAGAAAGTCATCACACTGAAGGTAAAAGCTCCTCACTGAATCAGTCACCATCAGCATGTTAGCATGTTAGCATGTTAGCATGTTAGCTAGGCTTACATGGCAGGTTACAGCTGACGACGCTAGGATTAAAGTGATTGTACACAATAGACCGATTGCAGAGAGAAAGCATTGGTTTGTGGGGTTTTATTAAAGATGTTTTCAATAATTAGCAGTGTCGTTATTCTAGCTCATAAAGGAGGCGACTATGACACCCTTCCTGCGGACCAATCATGTGTTGGACCCCAATGATATGACGCCATGACATCTCCTTCTTTACCCTCCTTGTCTTGTTCACTCAGGGGGGACGGTCTCCGTCTGGGGCGCGACTCCGGCGCTCTAAAACTGGCAATACGCAAATCAACGCAACGTGGTTTCAAGTGCGGCCAAACCAATAGAAAAGCCCCCCCCCCGCTTGCTGGGTGGTGCATTAAATCACTACTTAATTAAGACCGTGGACTGTATAGAAGAAGTGGACGTCGTTGGTTTGTGGACTGATGTTATGAAGCCTTGAGTTTGAAGTTTTGGCCGTCGCCATTTTGGCTTTTTTGCAACCAGTCCACCAAACCAGGAAGTGACCATATTTGGACGGCGGAGACGTGACGTAGAGACGCCCTATACGTCTCTGGTAGCGACCTGTCAATCACTGTGTGGACACTAGAGAGAATGCAGGTTCCACATCGGCCTCACTTTAGACTTCAGTCTACAAATAAAGAGACCTCCACAGAAGAATTAGCTGTAAACAAACCTTTATTAAATGGAATGTTATTCTACTGAATCTTAAAATAACTAACATTTCATAGGAATAGTGGAAAATATCAAATGTAGAAAATAATAAAATATAACACTGAGCTGGGCGCTCACTATGTTAGCCAATACAATGAACTTTGACTGTGAGCATACAGGCTGTGGATGCACCAGTATAATGCTGTCATTAACTTTAATCAGCTGCATCAGGCCCATTATACTCTCAAATATACAGTGTGGTTATTATAGTCCATGATAATCCACTGCTTAACATATTGCATTTTAAACCAGAGCTGTAACGAACCCTTAACCGAGATACTAGATTATTATTGTCTTGAAAATATGAGCGCGCGAGGAGTGTCAGCTGGAGTTTAATTTCGTGCAACGTCAACTTTACGTCACGGTTATTTGTTGACGTCAAACGTTGAGAGGAGAGAACACTTCACCTGGTTGTTGGTCCCGAAATGCACCCTCATAAAGGTTATTTCATACTTTCTTCTTTCGTGTCAAACAGCTCTTCTTCATCCTGCTCGGTGAAGTTTAAACGTCCATGATTGATAACAGCTGAGACACGCGAGGGGAGGCGTGGCCTTTGCGTAAAGTACGGGGCATCTACGCAACTTGCGTAGAGAGCGTAAAGGGCCGCACTACAGACCATACCATGTTAAGGAGAGGGGGGGGGGGGGGGTTCACCACGGAACAGGCTACGTTTTACCAAAGCAACAATACATACGATTTTTATTTGTGTTGTTTTTTATAACAAATGGTGAATATTATGGTTCAAAAATAACATTTGGTTATCAGTGCTTATATTTAGGATGAACGTCATTATTGGTGGACAACAAAAAAATAGATGTAAATATATATAAATGTAAAAAGCACCAATGGCAATAAAATAATTTAATAAAAAAATATGTATACATATACAAACGCACCAATGGCCAACAACAATAACACATTTTTAAAATATATATATATATGTATTTTTGTATTGTATTATTTTATTTATTTTCACTTTACGAATAGTGCAAATAAATGAATACTGAATGGATATACATAGGCAGTATGTTCTATGTATATAGCCTGAATGGGCTTCAACATCTGTGTTGTAAAATGTCAAATATATGAATCATGTATCCTTAAATGTAGTGAAGAAATATACTTGAATGGAGGTAAAATTATGAATCTCTGCAATCGCTGAACAAAGTGAACAAACGGCTGTTGATTGTGGAGCCAAGCTGTGATGCTGAAGGGAGTTTATCCAAACGCACGACTCTGCATGCAGCAGTTACTGAACAATAGCGCTTACTTATCCCGGCTCAACTCATAGATCTATGCGTTCCGGGACCGCTTTAAGCTTCAAAGGCCCCTGCAGAGACTTGGAAAGACATGCAAGACCTTTCTGTGCACTTGTGGCTAAAATCCATAAATGCTGCTTTTATTGTGACGTCTTGAACAGCAGCTGCACCTTCAGGAGTGTGAACTGAGGACTAAAAAGCTGCCAGCTCCTTCTGCTTTTACCCGAAGCCATAACAGAGTAAAGAAAGCCTGTTCTCCAGCAGAACCACTGATCAATAGCTCATATTCACTTCTGGCAGCGCCAGTTCATATGCGTATCTGCCCGGGAAGAATGGGCACCACCTCCACCAGCGCACTTTAATCACACTGACTTATTGGGATCTGTGGCTCAGAGTGAACTAGTGGGACACACGCACACACACACACACACACACACACACACACGCACACACACACACACACAGATGCACAATGCGGCCAATCAATCACTTTAATTGATGGAGTGAATAACGGGAGGAATGGGCTCAGAGGTCTCCAGGCGCGGATGCAGCAGTGGGGTGTGTTTGCGGGAGATGATGGGCACTGAATTGAATTGGCAAAGATCCATACTGTGTGTGTGTGTGTGTGTGTGTGTGTGTGTGTGACTACAGGCCTCTTCTCAGAGTCTGGGTCACTCAAAAGTTCAAAGTTCAAAGTTCAAAGTTTGCTTTATTGTCAATTCCACAATGTACTGAACATACAGGGGAGTTGAAAAGACGTTTCTCTCTAGTCCAACATATAACATAAAGTGAGTACAGTGCAATAGATTAAAAAACATTAAAAAACATTTTGACAATATATATAATAAGAGAAAAAAACAAAAAAGCTATCAATCTGTATTTAGCAGCAGTTGGACAGTGGGGAGTCTTAAAAGAGAGGAGGGAGAGATTTCAGAGAGTTCAGCTTCCTAACAGCCTGGTGGACGAAGCTGTTTGAGAGTCTGGTGGTGCGAGCACGGAGGCTCCGGTATCTTCTCCCAGAGGGCAGGAGGCTGAAGAGACTGTGTGAGGGGTGGCTGGAGTCGCGCACAATCATGGTCACTTTGCGGGTGAGGCGAGTGTCAGTATATGTCCTGCAGGGAGGGGAGTGAGGCACCAATGATCCTTCCAGCTGTGTTCACTATGCGCTGCAGGGCTTTCCTGTTGTAGTCAGTGCAGCTTCCGCCCCACACAGTGATGCAGTTTGTCAGGATGCTCTCAATGGTGCCTCGGTAAAAGGTGCACATGATGGGTGGTGGTGTTCTTGCCTTCTTCAGTTTGCGGAGAAAGTAGAGGCGCCTCTGGGCTTTCTTTGCCAGTGATGTTGTGTTGGCTGTCCACGAGAGGTCCTCACTGATGTCCACCCCCAAGAATTTGGTGCTGCTCACTCTCTCTATCAGCACCATTGATAGGTCAGTGGTGGGTGTTGAGTGTGGCCTCTCCGGAAGTCAACAATAATCTCCTTGGTCTTGCTGTTATTCAGAAGGAGGTTGTTGTCTCTGCACCACGTGGTCAGAAGGCTGACCTCCTTCCTATAGTGGGTCTCATCGTTGTTGGTGATGAGACCAACCAGAGTTGTGTCGTCTGCAAACTTGACCATGTGATTGGTGCTGTAGGTTGTAGTGCAGTCGTGTGTCAGCAAGGTGAAGAGCAGTGGACTGAGCACACAGCCTTGAGGGGCCCCTGTGCTCAGTGTGATGCTGCTCGAGGTGTTGTTGCCGACACGTACTGCTTGTGGCCTCTCACTGAGGAAGTCCAGCAGCCAGTTACACAGCGAGGTGTTGAGCCCCAGCTGGTCAAGTTTGAAGATAAGTTTTTGTGGGATTATGGTGTTGAATGCTGAACTAAAGTCTATGAACAGCATTCTCACATATGAGACTTTTGAGTCCAGATGGGTGAGGGCTGGGTGGAGAGCAGAGCAGATTGCATCCTCTCTCTCCTCCAGCCGCCTGTGATCGTCCCCTTTTCTTTTCCGCCTCTTCAATCTGTTCCTGCCGTTAACTTGTAAGGAGGAAGCCACTGTGAAGGTTCCAGACGCAGGTCTGTGCTCCAGATGGTCGCTGGTTTGATGACAAATCCGTGCAGGTAAATAAATAAGTAGAATAAACCATCTTTTCTTCTGCCACAGTCAAGGTGTCCTTGAAGGAGGTGCTTCTTCAAGAAAATAACAAATACCCCAAACACAGCGCCACGGGGCCCTTGTGTTCATGTGAATTCTTACTTTGAATAAATGGCTTTTCCAGTGTTTCTGTACGCGGATAAAAACACTTTTATTCAACATTTTTTGCTCCATGATTATACAAAATATACGTCAATTACATATATCAATATAGACACTCAATACTTCTTTTATTATTAATTATCTCAAACGTTATGTAATTAAACCAATATTTACACTATTCAACTTGAACACATTTTATTAATTTTACAGAAAAATTCTGTAAAATTACAGACTTTCTTAAGGTGTATTGTTGAATTGAGTCCAAGCTATATTAAATAATAATAATAATAAATCAATATTTTACATGAATGGTCTGTCTTAATGTTTCACACTGCTGCTTCAGTCTGTCCCTCAGAAGCACCACCAACAGTTCGATTTTACAGACAAAAAATGTATTTAAATCATCAGAATTGAAGAGCAATAATTGGTTTTCAGCCTTATTACTTTGCACCCCGCACTTCAAACGTCATAAAGCCAGACATCCATCCTTCTGAGGCAGAGGACCACAATGCAATGCGACACCAGGATGCTGCCGAGCATCGAGAAACTCGTCCCACCGCGGCCACTCGGACGTAAAATCCATAGCTGAGTCCCAAACCGCTCAGTGGAGAAAGTCGCTCTCGTAAATGTGTGACTTTGGTAATTTAAGTAGAAGAAGAAAAGGCAGGAGAATTGAGTTTTATACCGTTGGTATAAAATGTAAGCCGTTGCTCAACAAGAGGAAAGTTTTCACGTATATTTGTCGAGGCCCAAAGTCTGTCCCAGTTTCATCTGAGGACACAAAATCGATGTCCACACCTCTACCTGCCTCTGTCAGGCTGTCACTCAGCCCCAGCAGGGTTCTGTGGACGACGCAGCAAGAGGGGGTTTAAGAATCAGAGCTGTCATCTGCTCGACTTATCGATCCGTACAAATCTCTTCAGACCAGGAGCTGCTACACCGGCCGTGATTGTCATCTAAAGATTCCGAGGGCAGAAAAGGCCACATGAGAGTTGTATTAGTAGTTTATACGATGAAAGTTTGACCACAAACCAAAGACTTTCAGCTGAGGAGCAATGTAGAAATGACACATAGCCGTCGCCATGTTGGTTTTTTGCAACCAGAAGAGACACGAGAGGGAGGAGCTAAGTACCCAACGCTGAATAAGACATTTCTAAGCAACCAAAATGTTACAATTACAAGGGTTAAAGTTTGCAAACAACCCCCAGACCGGACAACGCTGTGGTGGCAACCTGTCAATCACCGTGTAGCCCCGCCCTAAAGCATCCCCTGCTTTATGGTGTTTGACTCTAAATGGACCATAATGTACTAAAAGAACATCATGCTGTATTGAAGAAGACTTGAAACTAGAGATTGAGACCATAAACTCATGTTTACAATGTTTACTGAGGTAATAAATCAAGAGAGAAGTAGAGTCATTTTCTCATAGACTTCTATACAACTAGAGGAGTCGCCCCCTGGTGGTCAGTAGAGAGAATGCAGCTTTAAGGAACTTCAGCACGGTTGAAAAAACTAATAACACAAAACACAGAGTATAAACTACAGTCATATGACCAGGAACACCACCTGAATTATCCTCCAAACCCTCCACTACATTTCTAAAAGCTCTAATTGATGGCAGCTTATTTAGCTGTAAATATGTCTGCAAGCTGCTCCAGGCTGAAGGGAAAAGAACAAACGGCCTCAGGCACAGACGGTGGAAACATTCATCACAGCGTGCATTGGGTTATAGATACCTAACTGTACCTTAGCCTATCCCAAAATCAACCATTGGATGGAAAACAATGTTTTTGCCCGAGGTGTCTCCCTTTAAGACAAACAAGACGTGGTAATAATAATAATCACACTATAATAATCTACCGGAGTTTCTAGAGAAACTGATATAATATATGATAAGTTGTTCCTTTGTCTGGAGGACCGTTGGACACAGAGGAACGTGGAGCATCACTGACCTCTAGTGGCCGTCCAGTGTAACTACCTCCAATTAAATAAATACACATCAAGACAAACAGCAGATTCATTCATAAACAATTAAATCAATCATGGAACCCAAATGACGAACAACCATTTTATCAAAACATGACAAAAAAATAAACTTTATTTTAACAGCGCGCATGACAGCCATTTACAAATAGCACAGCATCATCCGGTGGTCTTTTATACAAATAATTAGCGTGGTGATATTAACATGATAAACACTGTACAGCGTATGGAAACGCACGAGCAGCGCTGCTAACCTCGATGTGTCGACATGTACAGATGTTGGGGCTGCTGCATGATTCATCAGGAAAACGTTTACTGAACCTTAAAACTTGTGTTAGTTACACACAGACGGGCTGACAAGTTACACATGAAGTAAGATCTTTTTTCCTTTGTATCCTCTTATAAAAATCAATGCCAAAAAAATAACTGGATAGTCAAATGTAACACGATAAAAGCCATTAAAAACAACAATAAACTGGCAGAACAGAAGCCCACAGAAGAACTCTTCATCACAGAACTGGAATTAAACATTTATTTCCACGTTATATAAAAGACAGGAAAGACGCCGTGTATAAATATTAAACATATTAACAAAGTATATACAGGTTTGAGGGAGAATTTTAAAATATTTCCTCTTCGACGGGCAAGGTTGTCTTTTTTTCTGGGGAGGCGACGTCTCACTGAGATAGAACTTCCTCCAACATGTCCCCGCTGACCAACGGCAGAGACGCCACCTCGAAAAACACCCTGAAAGATATGAAATGAATATGAATATGACACGCTGGAGGATATTAAGCTGCCTGTGTATTTATGCCACCTTGTTTTCTGAACTTACTTGTGAGAGTATTTGTTGCGGATGGCTTTCAGTTTGTCGTCCGGAGGAGCTGAAAGCATCTCGTGGAGATTTCTGACAACGGGCGCCACGTCCAACACCTGGTAGCCGGAGTGGTACTCCAGGATGGGACTCTGCAGCACATTTACACGGAAAGAAACTAGTTAGCTTTAAATATATAGAAGTCAGCGCTGGAGGGAAAGGTCTAAAGTCAGGCCTTTACTTTAAATAACGTTTCACATGTATACTATACATATTGAACTCTTTATATTTACGCTTTACAGTTTTCACTGATTTGTTGTCACATGACCGTTGGCCTCAGATGAATCAATCATGGCTTCATAGTTGCTCTGAGGAGCTCAGAATTTAATGTTTTTTACAGAATCTGTTTACTTCAAAGGGTTTATTCAGGGCGAGATATTAAATCAGACACTTTAATAAAATGTTTCTGATGAAATTTCACAATTTTAAGCTTTATTTGAGTTGCTTCTTCTGAAGCGCTCGTCACGCATGATGTGTTCAAGGACCGTCGGAAAGATGAAAATCTGACGATAATGACAGTTTTTACAGCTTGCGGTTATGATTACCGGTGTGGTTTTGCCGATTGTTTGACAGTGGTGAACCTACCCATCCCCCCAGGTCTCTGGTGACCAGCGCCAGCAGCAGGCAGGCGGACGCCAGCAGCGAGCCTCTCACCGACACCAGCTCCACCTCCATGAGGCTCATCTCACAGAAGAACCGAGCCAGAGTCAGCGTGTCCATCCCGGCACTCACACACTGCAGAGACACACACAATCAGATGAGCCAAGGACGACCTCACAGAGAGTGTGAAGAGCTCAACACACACACACACACACACACACACACACACACACACACACACACACACACACACACACACACACACACACACACACACACACACACACACACACACACACACACACACACACACACACCTTGGCATAGCGTCGGAGGAAGCGGTAGGGGATGGGGATGTTGATGTCGAAGGACAGCGTCTGCAGGATGTTGGCCTCCATGGAGATGATCTCCTCCCTCTTGTACGCGTCGTCGCAGATGTACAGGAAGTCGTCGACACACGGCGGACTGCACTCCTGCGGGGATCGCCAAAATAAAGTCAGGGAGACCAATCGACTGTGAGACAGTGTCTTCATCCGTCTGGTGTTGTGTTGTGGATTTTAAAGGTCTGCTTACTCTATGTTATCTGAAATGAGCTTGTAAACATCTTAATATTCATGTTTCCTGTCTGTGATTTTCAAAATAAAACCCACTGGCCATGCTCAAGTTATACAAGAGTAAAACAAATAAAATAAGAATACCCCAAATCCTCCAAAACGACTAATCTGCTGTTACAATTCAGTAATGTGCTCAAACTATCGTGTTCTTTACCTCAAACTTGGAGGCGATGAGCATGGTGGTGGAGCCGAGGAGCTGCAGCAGCTCCCTGTGGACCGGCGTCTTGGCGAGGTAGTGGTCGGTCATCTTCACGGCCAGGTACAGGGTCTCATGGTACAGCTCAAAGTTCTCCTGAAACACATCAACACAGTCAACAAGCGGCACCGAAGAGCGACGAGGCAGCAACAACGACTTTCTGTTAAAGGTACAAATGGATGAGCTCGCCCACTTCACCCCCTTCAAACATAATCTCTATTGGTAGTTGCCAGCAGGCCACCAGGTGGACTCACCTGCACCTCCACCAGCCAGTCGATCAGGATGGCCCTCATCTCTGGGTTGAGGCTGGGCTGCACGGGCATGTAGTTACAGAGGACAAACTTCTCCTGAGGACGACGACAACAGAGGAGAAGTGAGAATACAGACGATAAAACACACACACACACACACACCAGTGTTTAGCTCGTCTCACCTCTCTCTGTTTGAGGTAGTCAAAGATGTCCTTGGCGTACTCTGGACACATGTAACAGTCCCCAGCGTTCTCCGAGTCGACGTCGAACTCCGCTGGCATCTACGAGCACGGAGAGAATACGAGTAAAACATGTGAATAAAAGAAGCGAAGAGAAGAAGAAGAGAAGCGTCTTTGATTTCTCCTCACTTGTTGTTTCTGATGGTGTGCCGGCACTTCACAGACAGCAGGGGGCGCAGCAGCCACCAGCTCTTCTGCTGGAGCTGCTGCCTCCTCTTCCTCAGCATCGCTGGTCTCTCTCTCAGCGGGCGTCCCCTCAGAGCTCTCTGACGAAGACCTGCAGAGAGAGAGAGACAGCGAGAGAGAGCGAGAGAGAGACAGACAGAGAGAGAGAGAAAGACAGAAAGAGACAGACGGAGAGAGAGAGAGAGACACAGAGAGAGAGAGCGAGACAGACAGAGAGAGACAGAAAGACAGAAAGAGACAGACGGAGAGAGAGAGAGATGGAGAGAGAGACACAGAGAGAGAGAGACAGAGGTTGCAAGTTAAAAACAACAGGCACCTCTGAAGGAGATGAAGATAAGGATCTGAAGCTCGGCTGCGTTACTTTGTCAGGTTGTCGTGGTTCTTCGTGGACACAGAGGGGGCGCTCGTTTTCTTCACCTGCTTCTTCGCCGCCTCCTTCTTATTCCTCCCCGGGAGGCTGATCTGAACCTTATGAGCCTGTGGCGGGAACAGTCAGAGTGAGGTTTGAGTCACAGTAATAAACGCTCAGCGGTTTACAGTGAGAGGGAAAGATGGCGGCGTCTAAACGCTTCGGTGCCAAATATGTTGATTTTGGGAACGACGCGGTAACGAGGAGGCAAACAAACACGGTGCTCGTTTCACAAGTAGGTGAGACGACAGCGAGCATCAACTCACACCTCAGTGGAGAAGCAGAGCACAGGGATGAAGTGTGTCGCACAAACACACACACACACGACTGCTAAGTGGATGATTGAAATACACGATGAGCACGGACACGTTTCATTTGCAGGTGAAATTGCTTTTAAAAAGTCCACGAAAAAATAGTCAGTTTGGAGAAGCCTGGAAGTACTCACCAACTACAGGAGACCACCCCCCCCCCCCCTGAGGCCAATCACCAACTGGCTGACGGTTCTCCTGCAGGTTTGATAAGCCTACCCTCACCCCCCCCCCCCCCCCACCTGCCCCATCAAACAACCATCTACACCCCCTGCCTCCTCATCTCTCCCAACCGTCCCCCCACCGGCACTGAGGATCTGCGAAGAGGATGTGAGTCGGCTCTTTCACAGACAGAAGATCAGGAAGGCACCAGGCCCAGACGGCGTGTCCCCTTCCTGCCTGAAAGTCTGTGCTGACCAGCTGGCCCCCATCTTCACAAAGATCTTCAACCGATCACTGGAGCTGTGTGAAGTCCCCTCCTGCTTCAAACGCTCCACCGATCATCCCGGTCCCCAAGAAATCCTCCATCACAGGATTAAATGACTACAGGCCCGTCGCCCTGACGTCTGTGGTCATGAAATCCTTTGAAAGACTGGTGTTGACCCATCTGAAGAACATCACAGGGACCCCTGCTGGATCCCCTGCAGTTTGCCTACCGTGCAAACAGGTCGGTGGATGATGCAGTCCACATGGGTCTGCATTACATGCTGCAACACCTCGACTCCCCAGGGACATATGCAAGGGTTCTGTTTGTGGACTTCAGCTCCGCGTTCAACACCATCATCCCAGCAATACTCCAACCCAAACTCTCCCAGCTCAGTGTGCAGCCTCCACCTGTCAGTAGATCACTAACCTCCTGACTGACAGGACGCAGCAGGTGAGGCTGGGAAAAATCACATCCAGCATCCCGGACCATCAGCACTGGCGCCCCCCAGGGATGTGTGCTCTCCCCACTGCTCTTCTCCCTAGGTTATACTACACTATTACCACCACTTACAACTCATGCCATTGTCTATAGGTTGATGTTCACATATATATATATATATATATATATATATATATATATATATATATATATATATATATATACATACATACATACATACATATATACACATATATACATTCAGCTGATTCTGCAAATATAAGCACCGGACCGACAAACGTTGCCTTTAACCCGTGCTGCAGACATCCACGGGGCTCCACAGTAATCACACCTCTTCCTCGTACAGGTTATTGATCTTGAATCTGGATGCTGAACTTACATTAGTGATGTCGATGAAGGCGGTCCTCTTCTTCGGGGCTCCGTGTGGAGGAGAGGAGGACCGCTTCACCTGGGGGCCCTTCCTCCTGCAACACACAACCAGGAAGCTCAACACACACACGGCATTAAATCACAGATCACGTGCATGCAAATTGCAACAAAAGAAAGAAAGTTGCATCCATTTATAGCAAGTTAATCCATGCAACTTCGAGGACCAGATGCTGCAACGTCTGTTTACAGCCTCTCCTCCTATCATCTTATACTTTGTCAAGTACTAACAAGACATGCAACACAGAGGCTCATAAATCAACACACAAAGCAGATAACACCTATGTTAAATAGAAACATGGACTAAAGACGAGAGTATGCTGCATTATTAGACACTAAAAAACATCCAATATCAGAGGAACAACACATAAAAGCATGCAGAGTATGTGAAATATATAAATCAGTCAAAACAACAATAGAAGACATGCATGCAGGTACAGACAGACAGATCCTCTGCATGAAAGCTGGATATTTAAACGAACATGAGTGCACATATATTTATATTATTTTTACCTGGTTCTCACTGAGTTTGGGCATCTTGCTCCCGGCAGTCACTGCGGGTTTCTTCCCCCTCAGTAGAGGCATGACTGGCTCCTTTATTCACCGACACACACAAGAACTCTGCAGCGGCTGCACTTTGATCTGCTAAATACATATGAAAATTTAAAAAATGGCGGGTCGGTGTTAAAAAACGAAATAGGGTGCAGTGTCGCTGTGGTGTTAAACGGGTTTAAACAGTTTTAAATAGCTGTAAATAAGAAGAGTAACGTTAGTTAAACACTACACGTTGCATCTTTGTGTGTTTTCTGCACAATAACTGGCTCTGCATGGACAATATCAGGTTAAAATTATACATAGTTTTTCTTACCGTGTTTTACAATTCCTGCTTGTTTGTTTCAGTTCCGGAAGGAAAAACACAGAATAAAGCTCGTTTAACTGTTGTAAATAGTCCAAATCCGCCGTGTTTGTGTTGCTTCGTTGACTAAAGAGCTCAAACAAAAAGGAAATTGAGCTGCGGATCCAAATCTGCTGCGCCGCGTTCCCATTGGCTGGAATTTGAGCCGGGCGGACCAATCAGGAAGTCGCTTGGGATGCCGTTGCCAGGATGGAAGCGTTGGTTTTACTGTAACGGCTCCGCGCGGTGCATTTCTTGAATTAAAAGCAGTTTAATTGCGCATTTTTTTAAAACAATAGCTGATTCTAAACGGTATATGTTATGTTTATATTTTGTTTTGTTATGTGATTGAAAAAGTTAAGAATTATCCATTACAAATGTAGTTTTCACATAACCCCGCCCAGCTACAGCGCTTCCTTGTACAGGAAATCCAACGAACCTTGGAAGGAGGTAGCATGTAGGATTTTTCAAACATCCTGACAACAAATGGCAGTTTAAATGGGAGGTAGTTTATTGATGTTTTCCTCATGACCATGAACTGATGGTTATTATTTCAGGACAGACATATATTAGACATGATCACACATATTTTTCCACTTTTATTGTAATATTTATGCATTTGTAAATGCTGCATTTGATAATTATAGACACACACACAATTTCCATGAAGTAATTCAAATTAAATCATAAAAGGGCTGAAGCCAATGTTCAGAATCTGCAAAGTCATTGTACTTAAGGTATCCAGATGCAAGGTTTTATGTGTTATTGAACAGAAAATGTGGCGTTTTACAGCTTAAATTACATGATATTGATCAATCATGACATCTGCACATTCCATCTCTTGATGAAGACCATGGAAACTCCAAAAAGCTCCAGTGTTTTATGCTTGTGAAACGCAGGTCTGTCATGCAATGATTTCCCTTTAGGCAGTAATACACCGAGGGGGGTGCTGGCAGCTGTAACATCCATCCAGCTGCTTGCAGTTTGGGACATTCACCTCTGATTATTGTCTGAAAAAACGGGAATAGAGCCCATAAAGTGTATCTCAGTCTTAAGAGAGTTAATTTGAATCATCATCTATGAATGTTCCCTTTAAAAAAAAATGCACGTCACGTCTCATTAAAGTCCAAAACTCTGAATTCGGGGGTGTCGTGGACGAAGTGCATCATCAAAATGACACAGGCCTGTTGTGCATCAAACTTGAAAAAAAACATAAAAAGTGCCATATTTAAAATTCTCTTTGGCTGAGGTAGTGGTCTGAATCTGTGTTGCTTTACCTCCTCTTCCTCCCCTCGTGACATCTCTTCATCATGTTGACCTCATGAACAGAAGAAAAGAATAAAACAGGCAGAATAACTTTCTGTAAACGTCGTTTTATGTTGTCAGTGCAAATGAGCACTCACTCACAAACACCATCTCTCTCACAGGAACAGGAAGTGGGTAAAGTCGTCTGTCAAACCTGTTTCCGTGTCAACTCATTTGCACCGGAGAGACCGAACAGTGAGCCACCGTTAATAACTGGTAAGCTTGATATTTCCTGTGTCTTATTTCCAAATATTTTGTGGTACATTTACGTAACTTTTGGCTTGAATCTTATCCAGTTGGCCCTTGAGATGCAATTCTGCCTTCTGCCAGGTATAGTAAATCACAGAGTACTTCATAATCCTTCATGTGCAAGTTTATTGGCCTCTTTTTTTTGCCAGGAATCCTTGAAATATTGTCCTTTTTATCCTCTTTTGGAGGCGTTAAATCTTTGGTCTTATCTGTGCAGTTTTTCTCGTGCTGACAAAGATTAACTTGAAATATTGAAAACAAAAGATGACAGTGTGAAGGACGTTTTCGGTAATTCATGAGCAAAAGTTTACTCTAAAACCTGTAGAGGGCTTAAGTAGCAACACTGAAATAAGTGTGGAAGAAAAAGCACATTTGGCAAGGCGCTGGTTATTGGATGTTGAGACTGCAAGGTGTGTTGGTAAGTACCGTCATAATCAGCAGACTGCAGGGTTTTACAAGAAACACATGAATAAAGTAGCCTGCTCATGTTATGACCATCATGATGTCCAGATCAGACTGCCAGGAGAAAACATTCTTTGTTTAATCGGTAATTTGTTCCACATCTGCGCTTCAGTCTCGTCCTCCCCTTGAACTAAAAGGCCGGATAATATTGTGACGTGTGTCACTGGTAGTATGAAGTTTAGAGAAACTCAAACTGCATTTGGTTAAAAATGCTTTGAACCTGATTTGGGTGACATTTTTATTATATGTACATATTTTATACATCAAATTATTCTTGGATATGCTCAAATTAAACCATCATTTTGATCCCAAGATGGCCACAAAATGCTAACAATTTAGCATGTTAGCAATGGTGATATAAAGTCACGTTAGCAAGGAGAGGTTAAAAAAAGAGTGAAATTACATAATTTTAGTATTTTAAATAAGCTTATTTGTTGACAATGCGTTTGTCTGCTAGCTAGATGTTTCACAACAATAGAAATGTTAGCAAGTATAGCTAACTGCTATTGTGTAAGGCAACTTCTGCTATTTCATGCTAGCTAGTTAGCAAATGTTAAACTGAAAATGTACATTGCAGAATATGAAAATGTTGATTTTGAAATAACCTAATTATATCAAACCTATAAATGAATATGTTTAATTATCAGAGATATGAAGTGTTGGTGAGTTAGTTTTAGAGGTGGAATTTGTCACGTGCTAGCGTTAGCCGTTGCCCATTCTTTGTGCTAAGCTAAGCGGCAGTTGTTGGCAGAAGCTTATATCGACCGTGTTATCAATCTTCTCATCAAACTCTCACAAAGAAAGCAAATAAGAGAATTTCCACTACAAGTTCAACTGTTCCAAAACTATTAAACTATTAGAGAACAAATAGTTATTTGTACATACAGTATCAACTCAATTAGTTTCTATGTTACTTCATATTTATAGCTGTTTGCACTAACACACTTTTAAACCAGAAGTTGCTGCTAAGCCCACGCTTCCCTTCTTCATCGTGTTGAAATGGATACAGATGCCATCACAGATAAACAACATAACACATTTCATGTAACATTTGCTTTGCTCTATTTCTGTTTTTCTAAACTCGAAAGAGACGATCATCAAACACAGCTCTATCGCCATTAACTACAGATGCAAACATAGTTTAGAGAAAATGTCAGGATGCCGCCGTGGACGCCAAGTACTTGCTGCTTGTCACATTCTGGCTGCAGCGGTACAGCTCACATGGTGACAGGCTGTGGTCGAGGCCTCCATCTTACTCTCATCTGAGGCTTCAAAAGGGGACTTTCTGTTCTGTCAGCGTCATGTTTTCTTCTCCTCTTTACAGCCGTCCTGATTACTTTCTCCTTTGCCTGTTTCTTATACATACATTTTAACATTCCCTCAGTTTGATTTCTTCTCTAATCTGAAACAGGCGAGGACTGGAGGGATGTTTGAGACTAAAACAATATTTATGTAAATGTCATCTCTTTGATCAAGACTTTTGCTCAGTCAGTCAGCTAAAAAGAATCCCGAAGATCAGATCATGTTTGACTTCTTCCAATTATATAAGGTAACCTGTACATGCTTTATTGTTCCTCACCTGGATTACTGTAATGCACTTAACGTTGGCATGCAGCCGCACAAATATATATCGTACAAGCCAACGTAAACTGGCTGCCAGTTATGTTCCGTATTGATTTTAACATTTGACCGATCACTTTTAAAGCATGAAATGGCCTCGCTCCAAAACAGATCAAGGCTTTATTGACCCCTTACGTGCCTCAGTGTTCCCTTAGATCGGCCTTTGCAATTAGAGCCTCCCGACTGCCTATTGAACCCAGACACGCCACATCATTAGCATCATTTATGAGCCCACTGTTGTCTGTTTTGTATTCTTTTGTTCTTGTTTTTTTCTGGAAAGCACTTAACTGTTCAGCAAAGTGCTATTATTTTTATAGGAAAGGGAAATGCTGCATCAATTAGGGAGACTATTTACATCCGTGCTGGCTTTGACTGAACAAGCTGGCAAGCAATACTCTAATAAAAATATAATAAAAAGAATGAACTAATTATAGGGACGAGGCAGCGGTTCACACCATCATTGGAGTCTTGTTTGTGCTGCTTGTCCTGGCCTTCACTATATTCTTCTCCCAAAAAGAAAAGAGCCTCCAGGAAAGGCAATATTTCCGTTGCTTTTATTAAGATTATTGCTTTTGTCCTCACAGGATCCGATGCCGGCAGTGAGTGCTGATCAAAAGGTGGAGGAGCCGTCTCCTGAAGGTCTCAGGAGAAGCCACCTAAACATTGGGGTTCTTGAGGAGTTTGCCCAAAATATGTCCGAGAACATAATCCAGTCATTTAAAAGCCAAATGGAGACGCTGGAACCTGAGGTGGACCGCCGGGCGTCCAGCTTTAATCAGAACCAGGAGACGTTAGCCGAAGAGTTAGCCTCAGCAGTCATTGAGGTCGCTCTGAGGGAAGTGTTTAGCAGTCAAAACGTAGCGGGTCATCTGGAGGGCTCCCAGAGTTCAGCTGGGGTAAAGATGGATGGTGGACAGGCTAAAGATCTGCCCTTTATGGACGAATCTTACAGCGGAAGATCCACAGAGATGAATCCAGGCAAAGAAATCCAGACCTCCAAAGACACCCAGCACTGTTACCCATCTCTGTCCCACCCGGGGCTCCCCATCTCGGGATCCCTCGACTACCCCGACGCCCCTCCGACCACGCCTCTCCTCCCCGAGCTCGAGAGGAGCCGACACAGTTTCGCCAGGAAGCTAAAAGGAGGCCTGGCCAATGTTTACCTGCCGTCAACTCCTCCGCCGACCCCAAAGGACGAAGAGGACGAAGAGGACGGGGCCGCCGGCGACCCCCAGGTGGAGTTGATGGAGCACCTGATGCGCTCGCTGTCCACGGATGATTTGGCAAGGGACTATTTAGAAGTAGGATCTCGCTGCGGAGCCAAGATGGAGGCTTTTGCTGAGGCTCTTTCATGCCACATCATTGATTTCGTCTTAAGTGACAATTTCAGACAGCAGATAGCCGACGATAAAAATCTTCACCTACTGGCCCACCAACTGGCTGAAACCATCATCACCTCCTCCCTCGATGAAGCTAAAACGCTCGTCTAGTATCTTACTGTGTTTAATGGGATCATATTAGTGATGTCTGGCAAGAAAAATAATAATAAACCAAACCTGACATTCTCATTAAAATGTGGTTTACTGCAATATGTTGTTACAATGGCTGCTTTGTTTTACATTTAACTTCTCAATAAAGTTTCGGTTAAAGCTCATCCAGATGAAGAAGAGTTTCATCGTGAATTATTACTTTTTTATTGCAAAAAATGACCAGAGATCCAACAAAAAAAGAAAACGTGGCACTTTTAATGACACGGTTATTGTGGAAGCTGGATGTTTTAGAAGCTGGATGAGGAACCTGAGGTCATGGTTTTATTCCAAGATGGACAAAAAGTACTTTGGCAGTAAAACTGTAATGGTTTTAGATCCAACTGAACTAACTGAATGTCCTGTAGATGGTATTACAGGAGCGTGACGTTAACCTGAGTAATTACATTTGGGTAAAAAAAGCTATTTTGCTTTGAACATGCATGCCAGTTAGTTGACGCTTTATTTATATATGTGGAATGTAGATAACTTTGTCTTGATTTTGCTTTATTAATTGATCCCATATGTTTTCAATACCGAGAATAAATACTGTATTTTTAACATTTATTGCACTTGTCTTTTCCATCATGAACCGACATCGAACACCCGTCACATTTCGTTTTTAGTTTCACTGAGATGACTTTATAGATCCAGCGGTTCGTTCATCCCCTGGACTGAGCTGAATAGTGGCAAGTCTGGCTCCAAGGAAACTCATTTTCATCCTCACTTATCGAGTTCAGATCAAGGAGACGAGGCAGCCGTGGTGCTCAACCACAGCAGTGATGTGATCCTGCAGAAGAAGAAAGAAAACGTTTCTTCTTCTGTTAAATAAAGTCTGCCGCTGACACAACAGTCAGTAAATGCCAAATTCAATGAAAGAGACGCTTAAGTGAACCTTGAACAAGAGTTTTATTGTTCTTAGTCATCCGTTAATGCGCACATAAACTCAAAAACACTTCTTTAGATTGAAGAGAATGGGTTTACAGTCTAATGTTTGCATGTGTGCATTACATGCAAACACAAAAGCACTTTTCTCTCTCTCTCTCTCTCTCTCTCTCTCTCTCTCTCTCTCTCTCTCTCTCTCTCTCTCTCTCTCTCTCTGTCTCTCTCTCTCTGTCTCTCTCTCTCTAACACAGATGGGATGAGTGGGAGTAAAAACAAAGTCAGCGGAGGAACACTAATCATTGACAACATAATGTGGGACAGACAAACATGGCCCCATTCCATTTAGAATGAAGATGTCGACGTCCGACTGACTTTGATTGGACAATTGCAAGCTAACAGAAATCGAGCGTTCACGTTACAAAGTGCGTTGCTGCTCCACTGGACTGGTCTCATTTAAATCTGAACCCGGCCCGGGATCATGAACATGTTCAACATAACCTGCTTAACATCAGCATGTTATCATTGTGAGCATTTAGCATGCTGATGTTAGCATTAGCAACATTAGCGTGGCTACTTGCTCTTAATCTCGTTAACATTTATTGTTCGTCTTTGCAGGTAAAAATAGCCACGGAAAAAAAAGTTCACCGTTAATTTGAACCACATATGCAGACGATCAGAGCCCAACACACACACGTTGACCGGTCGGCAGTGTGTGTGTGTGTGTGTGTGTGTGTGAGTCCCTTGGCTCCGATACATAATATGTCATGGAATGCTTAGTCTGAACTTTTAACTCCCACTGCTGATCACCATTATGTTTTCTCACCACGGGACACTAACCGACTTCACACACACACACGCTGCAGGGCTGGGTGGACAGCTGTGGCGTCCGAGGACACACACACACACACACACATCTGGAGAATTGCTTCTTGTGTTGTCAGGTGGTTGGCTGCCAGGAAGAGAGGGAGACTGAGGGAGGAGGCGTGATGACACACAGAGGATGTATAGCAGGGGGGTTTACTGTAATGGGAAATTCATAGCAGAGGTACTTCATCTCTTTGTCTGCTCTGGCGGAGGGTAAGCCCACCTAAATTAAACGTAATCACCCTTTACGTGAGCCAAACAGTGCTTGTCCACCATGATGTAAAGAGTATGTCTAAACTAACACCATACATCATGATAAGTATTTATCACGGAGCTGGGGAGGACTTAAAGGCTAACTTAGGTATTGTTCAACCTAGAAACTATGTTTTTGTGTCGAAGTGGCTGATGGGGACAGGAATTTTTGAAATTGGTCCAGTATTGAAGGAGACGGCAGCCAATGAACTGGCTGTAATGTGATCGTATCGGGCAACTCCTCTCCGTCGATGTACGGCCACTAAAACAGCTTGTTTTCACCACTGAAGGCCTCAGATTGTTATTCTAGGTTTCACTCAAATATGCTGCATTCATTCCATCTGGAGGCGCCTTTACTTTGACTTTTTCCAGGTTCCACTTCTGAGGAAATAACCTGGCGACTGAGGTCGCCAGGTTATTTGTTAAAAAAGCTGTTGTGTTGAATAAGATCCTAAAATATGAAATATTAAGTTACAACTACCCCAAAGAGACAACAACAATTAACAAAAAGTTGACAGTTTGAACTTTTAAAACAATCACTGTATGCAATACATTGTGATATTTAAAGCAGGTTTAATTGCTCTTTTGTT
The DNA here is from genome assembly GCA_024529925.1 of Ophthalmolycus amberensis. Taxonomy (NCBI): domain Eukaryota; kingdom Metazoa; phylum Chordata; class Actinopteri; order Perciformes; family Zoarcidae; genus Ophthalmolycus; species Ophthalmolycus amberensis. Next base: position 675,623 of record JAFEUB010001409.1, read on the forward strand.
TCGTGCAACTAACCTAACAAAGCTGTTAAAGTGAATTTGTTAGCAAACAGTTGGCAAGTTACATATCCCAAAGACACATAACAACATTATCACGAACTTAAAGTGCCGTTTCTGGTCACTTGATGAATATAACTCTAATTTGAACTCTTCTTGTATCTCTGTTTTTGGTCTCCACCAACTCCAAAGCGAAACATCCGGCTAGTTAGCCGTTAAATGCTCGACTGTGTTCACCAGCTAGTTGGTTACTTTGTCTGTCTGCTGTTTGGTGCTCGGCAGGGAGTAAAGTTGTGGGAGTAAAACAATGCTGATCTCTGGGAAGTGAGATTCAAAAACACAGGTACAATTACTGCTCGTCGCCATACCTGCCGCCAAATCTTGGAGATGGTAACTGTGTAGAAACCTGCCTGTGGCTACAGCGCTGCAGCGCTTCGACGGTTTGGCAAAGCGATGCCCTTCTTTCAAATTGCATTGCCGTGCCCTTGAGCAATGTGTTTAAAACAGATGTTCTATTGCAGCGTCCAGTCATTGCCAGAAAACAGTCGTGTGCGGTGGCCTCAAGTTTCCTACAAAATATTACAGCCAGAGAAACTGACAAACAAAAATCTGGAAACGCTATAATGACGTGTGTCTGATACTTATTTGGCTACAAGAGCAGCATTTTAAGGCTGCTGAGTGCACCTATGGGTCTATTCTATGAGGGAACCATTGGCTACCGGCTCCAAATTCATAAATCTGAGTGGGATTAGCAAACCTGCAGAGTGAAGAAAGCAGGCTCAACCTTCTCATTTTACTAATAAGTTACAAAGAGGCTGTGCTTTATTTTTCTAGCTTAGTCACAAAGAGTAGAGAAGAAAGATTATGTTTTGTTATGTTTCTACAGAATGTACAGCTTTGAATAGTGGCTAAAGAGTCAGCAACAATGACAACATTTACCATTTTCTCCATCTTATTAGCATGCTCATATTTTCTAATTAGCACTAAATGGAAAGTACAGTACAGAGGCTGATGGGAATGCTAATTTTAAAGGTATTTGGTCATTTGTATTTGGGTTTTGACGATGGCGCCAGATGAGAATCAGGGGATAACAGGTCACTACAAACATCCTGTCGGTATACAAATGTTCACCACATTCCCTGAAAGCCTCCTCGTGGTGGCGCTAGAGATAAGGTCAGGGGATCACCAAAGTCTGTGGGACTCGTCCTCTGGGTACCATGACTGTTTCTACCAAATTTGATGACAGTTGGTGAGATATTAAAGTCTGGACCTAAGTGTTGGAGCGACAGACAGACTGGCACTGCTTAAACCCAAAATGATGTCAAATCCATCATAACAACCGTACACGGAAAGTATTTGGATCTCTTTTCATCTGCTGTGGATTGATTCAGCCATCTGGTTTTTAAAATATTTATTTCAGTTCAAATTGTATTCAGTCTCACCTGCAGACCACTGCGTTATACTGGGCATGTCAAGTCCCAGTCAGGTGGAACAGATGGATTCAACATCTGCTGCAGGCCCCAAGTGGATTTCACTTGACTCAAGACCATTGTTCTGGACCACACCGGCTTTCATGGATCATAAAGCGCTTGAGAATCTCAGGGCCTGTGAGCTGGCGTTCAGAAAAAGCTCTCGGGTCAAAAACGTGTCACGTTTTCTAAAAAGCTTGGTGTTGAACTCGACTTGATTTTCTCTAAAGTCTCACTCTAGACTTGGTTTCAACCCCCTTTTGAATCTCAGCAAAAGTCTGAGCAGGAGAAAAAGTCTGACGGTCTGTAGCTGTCTGACTGGAAGCGAACCAAGCTCATCTGCCTCCTCGATCAACATCTCTGACCGCTGGGCACGCGCAGACCGCTTACAGCTGTTTGTGGTGATGTAAAGGTG
>JAFEUB010001409.1:685000-742500 GCA_024529925.1 Ophthalmolycus amberensis
TTTTCGACGCGTCGGAGCCAGCAGGAAATCGCATCAGGAATAGTTTAGGGATGACACTGGAGGGAGACCGGAGGGGACAACACGGCGCTGTATCGTCTGCATGGTGAGGGATTTGGGAATCCCCCGGTTCTCAAGCGAAGGCCAGCTATTTTTAAATCTGGAAACAGGCCCCTGTTCTTTGAATCGCAGTGGAGTCACCACCCCGAACGCCGGGCCGGCGGAGACAAAAAAGATGCTGAACAAATGAACGGGGCACAAAGAGGAACGCTCCGGTGTTGCCTCGGCTGCTGCATTCACAAACAAAACAAGCAAACACGCAGATGTAGCCTCAATACAGAAGCTCGCTGGATGTTTCCTGCTGGTTCGTGTCGGGATGAGGCTGTTTGTGCAAACCGGTTATTTCTACGTGAACGCGCGGACAGATTGAGAAATGCTTCTCCATTTCTAACTCCAGAGGCGGAATTAAACCCAGTGGTTGAGTCACATCTCACAGTTGGCTCGCAGAGACAGTGAACTCAAGACCGACGTCCCGTTTGGAGGAATAATAGACCTTTTCATTGGCGTTCCGTTGCGAGGACAACAGCTTCGGTCCAAGTTGAACTTCCTGTTCGCTGAAGCATTAACAAACACTAACAGGAAATACAAAAGGAGCCCATTCAGATGGTTTATGTTCATTCAGATGGTTTATGTTCATTCAGATGGTTTATGTTCTCGAGCAGGTAGAAATAGAACAGGAGTAGAACGGACAAAAGACAATGGTGATTGTTGTTAGCTGTCATGGTGACAACGCATGTAAGTGGGGCCATAAAGTGTGACGGCAGCTCGCTGGGAGGAGAGTGGCCCATTGTAACCGGTGCAGCATTAAAGCACGGTGGCATTAGCTTACTAGCCAGCTGTCCGCGAGCTACTTAGCTAGCTTGCTAATTCCACCGTGCTTTAATGCTGCACCGGTTACTGAAAATGAGCCCAAACAGAGTTGTCAGTCATCGTTTTAGTCGTTACCGCAAATCCTCACCTCAGGGAGTCCGCGGTTTGCCGTAAGTCTGTTGAGTTTATACACAAGTTAGCCCGCTACGACGCTCCCAATGACAGCGAATGAATTCATCAGTAAAATACACATGAGTTGCAGCCCGTCTGTTTGTTATGTATCTTTGTGTCTTTGTCAAGACTGAAGAGATGAAACTATATCAGCTGTGTTTCAGTTGCAATATGTTCCATCTTTTAATCTTAAAATGGGGGTTTTCTGTGTGTGTGTGTGATTGGCATTCCATTCCTCACACTTCACTGGTCCACTTTATTATTGTTTGGGTTCACAGACAGGCTGACTCACCCCTACATGCAACAATACACCCGGTGTGTGTGTGTGTGTGTGTGTGTGTGGTCTGACTCACACAGAAGAAGTTTGAGCTTACTGTGGATGTTTCTTAGGGTGTGTGGTCCGGTTAGCCACCCCCAAAAAGTCTATTTTTTGGTCTTTTCTATGTGTTTGTGTGATTTAAGTGTGTTTTTACGTGTGTGATCGTATGCTGTTATCTTTGTGATGACATGAAAACCTCCACACATCGAACAAATTTGTCAGGTCCACGAAGAAACAGATTTTACTTTGGATCAGGTGTTAAGAGTTCGGCTGAAGTTACAGCACTATGAAGTAGATACGGTAACCAGCCTTATTAGAGCACTTCAGTTCTTTGACAACCAAATAATTACATTTTGAACGCTTATTGTCAACAACACTGAACTCTCGTGGATCGTTTCTGCACAGTTTTTCGGTGGGAGCCGGTACATTTGCAAGTGATCCGAGCAAAGTCGCTAGAGATAAAAGGCAGCGCTGCAGTTGATTCATCTAACAGCCGATCAACAGAAAATTAAGCTGCAACTTTTTTGATCATCAAAAACTCGTTTAAGTCATTAAACACAAAGATTTCATGCTTTTCTTTGCCGCACAGGATAGTAAACTACACATCTTGGGGTTTTGAACTGTTGGTTGCACGTAATAAGACGTCATGTTGGGATGTTTTATCAACAAAATGATTAATAGACTAATCGATAAAGCAGATTCATTGATAGTCAACATTTACAGTTCTTTACAGCTAGAGATCCAGCAGACATTTGCCCTCCAAAGGTGGCATGTTTAATCACACCGTCCCCGGTTAAAAAGCTGCATTCTCTCTACTGTCCACCAGGGGGCGACTCCTCTGATTGTATTGAAGTCTATGAGTTGTACTTAGCTCCACCCTCTGGTGTCACTTCTGGTTGCTAAAAACCAAGATGGCGACGGCCAAAATGCCAAATTTAAGGCTTCAAAAACAGCAGTCCACAAAAACCAATGGGTGACGTCACAGTGAATACGTCTACTGCCTATATACAGTTCATGGTCACCTTCCATATTTCATCTTTAACTCTACATTTAACTGTCAAATCAAGACAGAAATCCCCTTCATTTAAGAGTTAAAAGTAGAACAAAATGAATCTGTGTCGATAATGTCTGCAAACAAATGTTGCTTTGATTCCTCTGTGGGATTTCCCTTCATAAAGATAGCGCCTGACGAGGAGCCGGACAGGAAACACGAGGAGAGAGATCTTTCAGTGTGTTCATCATCAGATACCAATTTAGACTCAAATCATATCCTACACTGCAAATATTTAGATTTAATTTAAAGCTTCTAATATAAACCTCCATCACCAGACTCCGTTGCCAAAATACACATCTTTCAGGCCTCTCTCTTCATCGCACCTTCCTTCTTTCCTTCTCTCTCTCCCTGTCTCCCCCCCCTGCAGTCTCTGGTGTTATGGTTCAAGTCCAAATTGGAGAATCGAGTTACAGTTTTAGGGCTCTTGGGGGAGGGAGGATGAATTTTTCAGGAGTGACACGCAAGCAGTTCTTTTCTTTTGCTTTTTATGGAGGTAGGAGTGGAGGAGTTATTCTTTGGCAATGGATGTGTGTGTGTGTGTGTGTGTGCATCTAAACAGGGCCTGGGCCGCTCTCCAAAGTTACGCGAGGTGTTTATATGGGTGTAACACACAAAAAGAACAAGGCACGGTTGACGGGAGACGGTGAAAGACATATATTTGGCCTTATTTCGCCTTCATGACTCAACGAAGACGACGAGGCCAAAACTGACGTCAACTGAGTAATCCCAGAGTAACAGACATGTTGGCTACAGCAGTGTAATACACACTTTATTAAAAATGACAAACCTTTGCGACCCAATTTACAATAGGTCATTATTTTTACTGCCATTTCCACCAAAAAACTGCTTTGTTTTACGCGTGTTTTATTGAAAACACAAACACACGTTAACTACTTTATGAATGAGGCTAAATGAATGCATTCAGGTGGCGTTTACAGGCTCTTGTTTCTTTCCTCTGATCAGTGAAACAGAATGTACGCTGGTGTTTCATATCAGAGTCAATGTTATAAGAAGGCTACAACTATCAGAGCAATACGGCTCAAAGGTGTTCGTCAGATATGAAAGATAAAACTCTGAAGTCACTCTTTGGGAGTCACACATTCGGACAATCTCCGTGGTTTTGTTGCTAAAACAATAATAGAGTTGGAAAAAAACCTGCTCGGCAGAACCAGTCTTAAGCTCGGCTCTTCATATTTGGGCGTGACGTACAGAAGTTGCTTGTAAACACTCGTCATAGCAGAAACACACGCACAGACCTGCTGTTTCTGCTGCTGCTCCGCTAACGTGCTAACGTGCTAACAGACTGTTCACCCGTTGTTGCTGCTGTTCAAAGATTGGACAATAAACTTATGGACTTTTAAATCCTACATTTCTTTGCCTTTTTCCAAACATTTGAAAGCTCCCTTTAGAGCCAAACGAGACATAACCCAAATGTTTTCACAAGCTGAGAAGTACTCCTCAGGATGGGTGAACTGTGTGAAATTGATAGTGAATGTTGAATCAGAATACTTAAAGATTTAAACTCTGATGAACTCTTCTGTGGCTCCTATTTTTTGCAAACTCATGTCGTTCAGCGGAGCAGGATTTAAACAGACTATATTTAACTATATTTCAAATTCCCCAAAGTCTCCGAAAAGACCAAATATGTCAGCTTCAATTCCAAGCAAACGTGTGAAATCCAGTATATTTTCATTTGAATAAATGTTACAGCTGTTGGCATCTTGGGTTTGAATAATACTTGAAGTGAAGCGTTATGAATATATATGATCCGATGCTGTGTCTTCTAAAAGATAAACATATTTAAGGGGAAAGTCGAGAACTGAAGAAGTTAAAGTCTTAACTAAACATGTCTTTTCCACTATTTGTGCTAAGCTAAGCTAACTGGCTGCTGTGCTAGTGTTACAGACACGAAAGTAGCATCAATCTATTCGTCCAAGTCTCTGCAAGAAGGGAACATACGGTATTTCCCAAAACATTGAACTATTCCTTTAATACGACTCTTAGAAAACCAACAGTAAGATCTCAGGAAACAAGATTATCTTGAACTTTTGAGGAAAATATCATTTTAAATTAGAAGTCATTTAAATGCACGCAGCACCCAAGACAAGCAGAAATAAATTTTGCTCTAAAATCCTTGCAGCTATTATGTGTTTGAGCCTTAATCTGCAACCTTTGGGCGCATCATCTTTGCTCCCAATCTTTCCCGTTTCTAACCCCCCCCCCCCCCCTCCCCATCACAAACCCCTGAGACAACATTTCTAACAAATGAGGTAATAAAAGTTAGCAAACATGGCGTTTCCTCACCACAAAGTGTCTCATCAGTGGTGGAAGATGCAGTTGCAACAGCGAGAGATCATCAACGAGGACTGGAGAGGAGTCTGTCGCTGTGCATTACGTCATATGATGGACGGCAGATCCCCACACACACACACACACACACACACACACACACACAACCTTGGTTCAGCAGCTTGACACATGAAAACAGGATTCCGCGTTGTGTTTCCGCGTTGGAATGCTCATTAGGATGTGGCTACAGCTGTGTGTGTGTGTGTGTGTGTGTGTGTGTGTGTGTGTGTGTGCCAACAGCTGGTACTGTGTTATCACTCTTGTTTGCTCAGTCAACATGGCTATAAAGCGCTGATGAACTATTTTGGGGCGCTAATGGACCTCTGCTACGTGCGGTGGCTGATATCGGTGCTGCCGAACCTTCTGTGCACATGTTAGCACCTGTTTTCACTTCTTTAGATATCTTTATAGCACGTTGACTGCTGAGTCAGCTGAATATCTGTGCTCTGCATATTCGAGTCAGTTAGTCACCGTCTCCGGCCGATGAGATGACACCCAGGTAGTGATGTAATGCTCTGTACATGTGAAAGCTTTCTGTTTTGAATCTGTTGGATTTTCTTCTTCTTTTTTTTCTGCTCACGCTCAAAAAACCAAAAGTGCTGTGATGAAATGGTGAAAGACGAGTACAACCGGTTAGATAAACTCCTGTTAACGGGATAAAGCGTTCAAAATGTAACGTCAAGACGTCAGACGACTCATCTCAGCTCTAGAAAGAAAGTTCCGGTTCAAAAATCAAGACTTTGAATGACAGTGAGACGAAAAGGAGGAAAGAGATGAAACTTATTGAGCTGAACATTAAAGCACAGGAAGTAGAGATGTCTTAGTTCAGTGGAACCTGTTGCATCAGTCTCACAATACTTGTGTTATTACAACAACTTTATCAGAATCACAATAAAAAGAATTTGAATAAAAACAGCTGATATCATGCTTTCTCCTCAGTAAGAAACAACAAACAGTGCGGTCTGTATGAACCTGAAAGAGTTTGTCGGTTTATTTAACAGAAACAGACCTGGGAGCCGACGCATGATTCAGTTTCGGTAAATAAGCCTCTGGAAAACGACTGCATATTGGGTGGTGTTACCAGGAAACAGATGGTTGAAGGTGTAATGTACATAAGTTGGAGCGTGGATCTTCTACGTGTTGACCCCCGACAGGAAGATGTCCTTCCTCATCTCAGATCTCCCCTGTAGGAGCCCCATGTGGCTCCCATCGTATGGAAACCAAATCCTCCCAACTCTCTGTGTGTGTCGTATCAAAGGAGAGGCAAGCTGCGCTGCCCTGTTGGAACTTGTCCAATCGGTCCAAGGAGAGACTTTGGGTTTGGGTTATGGGGGGAGGGAGGGGGGGGGGGGGGGGGGTGACAAGTGGAAAAAAGGGGGAGATGAAGATATTTGAAAGGGAAAGTACAGAAAATTGGTATTTGATGTTTTTCTGAAGGTTGCTTTGTGATTTGAACATAGTTTGCCAGAGTTTCCGAGGACCAAAAGCCAAGATAATTATCATACAATATTGCAAAGAGTAAAAACTATCCATCAAAAGCTATTGATTCCTCCAGATTTAGCAGCTCCAAGGCAAAACACACACACACACACACACACACACACACGCCTAATATGCTAAATATGCACCTCCTGTAACACCTGGAATCACTGAGCGCACAACTCTTTGAGAAAACTCCTTGAGTTCATGTTTCTCTCCACTTGAGCTTAAAGGATTTATTGATTAGAAAATAAATCATTTTGATATTAACTTTGGTTTCAGGCTCTCACTTCTTCCTTTCAAGTGACCGCAAAGTGGATTTTGGACTGTTTTCTGGACTATATTTGACATCGTGTGTAGACCAAACAATGAATCGATGAATCGAGAACAAACATTCTGCAGGTTAATTGATAATGAATATACAGCTAATTGTTAGTAAAGAACAGGCTTGTGCCATCATTGTGCTGTGATGGTAATGCTACACGGTGGTTACAGAAAAAGTCAAAGAAAAGATGTGTGTGTGTGTGTGTGTGTGTGTGTGTGATTAGCCAGTGGTTGATTGGATGGAAAGTTCTAGTCGGTCTAACGTGATCTGATGCTGGGAATGGGCACACATCTCTGTCCTGGGCACAAGAAGGAGGGCTTGTTAGTGTCAGTTGAAAATCTGTCCAATCCAAGTACGCACGCACATACACACACACACACACACACACATGCTTGTTCTCTCTCCGATATCAGCATTGGACTCTCTCAGTAACAGAACTCTCCTGTCAGCTCTCATTTCTGTACCAATTAAACAACCGGTGAACTCGTTTCTCCCTCCAACATTATCTCCTCCATCTTTCCACCCACTCGTGTCCCACTTCCACAGCCCCCTCCGTGAACCGCAGTGTTGGCCGTCCTTTTGTCTCGCTCCCGTCTCATCGACTGTCAAGAACAACTTTTTTTTTGGGGGGGGGGGGGGGGGGCTTTTAATGAAAGCATACCCGAAGCCTATCATCACTTGCTTTTGTATAGATCCAAAAAAGCCACAGAAAAACATAATGGCTGATGCTTCACTTCCTCCAGACTGCTGCTTGTTCTTTGGCTTCGCGACTCACAACAGAACACGGAGTCGTTGGAGGCTTGTTAGGTTCTTGGGCGATCGCAGGTCATCCGTGACTCAGTGAATCAAACCCTGAGCAGGGATTTGGCTTCGTGTGCAGCTGCTGAATGAAAAACCTAAATAAAAAAGAAAAGCTCCGGAAAAAGGAGGGAAGACTTAGAAATAACGTGAGTTTTCTGCTCAAAGTTTGGTCAGTTAAAAGTTGGAGGCTAAGCAAGTTTAAGAGTGCAGACGTTGGCTCCGTTGCTAACGGCGCCGTAACTTTAGCCGTATAATTTTAGCTCTCTCGGAAATTAAAAGTTGGACGAACGAGTCGGGCAATTTATGTTGTTTAGATCTGCATCAGCACGAGTCATCGTTGATGAAAAGAAGGCAATCACCGGCCTCTGGAATTCACGGCGTCTTAAGTTAAAGCTCAGTTGCAGCTGGCAAGGATCTAAATCAGTGGTGCCAGATATAGGTTTGATTTTGGGCCATAAACAGAAAAATAGGCCGAACAATAGTGAATGAGTTCACAGGAGTTTAACACCGCGCATTGCCTAAGTGCCAACTTAGAATATTACAATGGTGTGTGTAATTAGAGGTACAACACGCCAAATACTGGTGTCTGTTCGTGGCCTGGAGGCCCTCTGAGAAGATTAGGATGCAAATGTAAATCTGTAAGTCTTACATTTCCTGTTTCGAGAGGTCAAGACGGAGGTGATTTCACTAAAACGCAGGAGTTCGGTCAACCCCAGATCCAAATCACTCAGTCTATCCAGAGGAAATAAAGGCCAACATACTGTACTTGTTTGGACTAAAAGACAGAAGTCGAGCTACTGCACACTGATGTCTTGGCCTCTTGTGGAGGAGATAAACATCTTGTATGAAAGGTTATGAAAACATGTGTCTGATGGAGTATTGAGTTTCTCTGCTGTCCAAAAAGGTCTCAGATCTCAGGCTTTGTTGCTTCCAAAATATTATGACTAGAGAGGGATAGTTGAGACAAATCGAGATTGTGACCACGAGAGGTTGAAAAGGCTATTTTTAAGTCACAATGGTTTATTTTAGTTGAGGACAAAGACAGAATGTTGAAAAAAAAGAGCCATGTTGAAGTTAAATAGCTATTCATCCTGAGGGGGACGTGAACGTCTCCACCATATTTCATGGTAATCCATCTGATCTTTGTGTTTCGAGGATGGAGGACGGAGTTTAGTCGACAGTAAGAACCGGATTAACTTCCCGCTTTAGATTCTCAGAAAGGCCAAAGGTATGTTTTTGGCAGATAACAGAATAAGTAGCAAAGAATCCCATCGGGGAGATCGCAGAGATCCTTTTTAGGAGTTGGCAAAAAGAAGTGCGAGCTGGCAGCGAATGCAGCGCTCATGAGACGTTTGATTAAATGCAGGAAAAAAAAGGGCCGACGCGCTTCACGTTAACAGATAGCAGCCGCCGAAAGGGCTTTGAGCCGCGTTCAATGCTGCAAATCAATCTGTTTCTTTACCGAATGAAGCTCGACCGATTCAAGTCACGACTGAAGTGAGCAACACGTTTTTAGATAATGAGGGAAACGAAGGGGATCCGTTCAATGTCAGTCTCCATAAAGGGAGTTAACTCATTCTTCCTGACCCGTCCGAATCGTCTGAGACTGTTGAAAGGATTCGGAGCCTCGTGATCAGTCACGGTGACGGCTCGCGATAACCTTTGACCTCACCGTCAAGCTGTCGTCGAAGTCTCGCCTGATGAAGTGTGGTCATTTTGAGAGTTATCTGCATCATCGCCATTTCTAAGAAATGTTCAAACTAAGTATAGTTTACCTTGGTAGACTCTTTCTCTTCTAGTGTTACAACCCCTGCAGATAGATATCCTTCGACAGGTATTAGCATTTAGTTTGAATATTTCATCGTAACGCAGGAAACTGAAGCTTACAATGTCACATTTTTTGTATATTAAGTGTTTTGTGTCGAAGAAGTATGTCATTTTGAGAAAATTGTGGATTTGTTTTGTTGCAGTGACCCTAAATAATCTACAGTAATACACTGTTATTTGTACCTTATGTGTGCAGAGACTCATTCATGCATTACTACAATATCCCACACACAGGAGGGACGCCATCGGACCTCCAAATGAGCAGTTATTTAAAAAAGACAACCTTATTTTTCCTCTTCACCCTGGCTGCTTGTTTTAACTTTGCCATCTTGAGCATTATATGAACATGAAATGCATTGGTAAGCTCTTGTTCAACCCCTCTTTGTTTTTTTGTTACATTTCTAAAAATAATTCTAACCTTTGTCTGAGAAATAACCATTCAACGGGCATTCTTGTGGGAACCTCTGGTCCCCACCAGAGAACACACAGATCAGCTACAGTCTCTGAGAACAATAACTCTCGTAAAGGCCTCACTTGAGTCATACCCGCTCGCCGGCTCCGGCACAAAGACAACCACATTTCCTGACACTTTTGTTGCCCACCCATGCTGGACCTGCCCACCCACCAGCACCCAGAGGACCCCACAGCAGCCTGCCGACCTGAACCGCTTCAACTGCATTGTGTGTTCTTTGGTGGAACATCCACCTTCGTTTTCACCCTGTAAGTTTCCCAAATGTGATCATCCAGTGGTGGAACATATCATCTGAAGTCAAAGTGTTATCGTAAGAGGCAGAGTTGCTAAGTGGCTCATTGGACGAAGCTAAAACCAGTTCTTAATCCTATCAGAGTGACAGCTAAACACCTGAAGGATACCTAAATGATCTCTAATGATCTCCAGCTGTTTGACTTGTTTGGATTCGGTTGCCATGGAGCGACCATTAGCATCAATTCACGGCTGGCATAGAAGTCCACACGTCAAGACAGATTACATCGACGTCAACGGGACCCGATGGATCAGGACAAGCAGCTTTCTTCGGTCTGAATTTGTTTCTCTTCCCAGAAGCCACCACGCGCCAATCAGATTGTTCTTGTGACCGGTTAATATTTACCAGGTGTCACTGATAAAGTATTTTTAAATGGACGACACAAAGGCCCGAAAGAGAAAGCCAGGTGTAAACACCACTGTTTGTTCTCGATAACAGCCTGGGTGTGTTCACGTATATTACTTTTTACTTGGTGCACTATTTGCCGGTTGTCCCTTATGCGTTTTAAGATTACACGTCAAATTTGGGGCTCCATTTGGTAAACTTGGAAATGATTGAGCTGCACCATTAGTTTGGCAGCAGCTCATCTATCCTCCTTTTAAATCGTTCTTTGTCTCGCTCACATCAACCTCGTCACCCGGAGCGTTTCTTTTCCTCGGTGTGTGCGCACAGGTGACTGAGACTAACTGGAAAGTCCCGACCTCTTCTTGCTCTCGTCTTTTTCTTTTTCCTCTTCCCCGTTCAGAGCCAGATGACAAGAACCAGAAACTTAACCCTTGGAACGAGAGCAAAGGTTTTACGGCGACACTTTAATTTCTCAGTGATAAGGCAGCTCACACTCCCATAAACAGAGCTTACAGTAAACTCTTGAGATAAGTTTTTACAACTTTGCTTCCACCTAAACAGCAGCATTCTCAATTGTCTCTACAGGGCAACAAGGAAGTTAAAAGAGAAAGGACGAAATGACCGGAATATCAGCAGGCAGGTCCACCCTTTCTTCAAACCTTATTTAAACTGGAAGGAATCCAAAACAGCAGAAACTGACAAAGAGAGGTCATAGGTCCACACGAGAAGGCTGGGAGTGGTACTGCTGCCCTGCTGCCGAGGGATCATTAACGCTGCCTCCTGCAATCATTTGCATTGATGCAAACACGCAATCGTGCAAAGACAAACACGTAGCGTGCACAGATTTGCGGTGAAGCTCGCAGGTAAAAACAAAGAAAACCCGTCGGATCACTTGCAGCATTCCTCGTCACAAAGGAACGCTAAATAGTTTAAACACACGCGCACAAACAAACACACTGAACAGGACGCAACGAGAGGGAAACTGCCTGCAAGTAATCCCATGAATGCCTCTAAGCAGAAGCAGACTGTCCTTTAGACTGACGTTATAATGGGTTGGGTGAGAGCATGTGCGGGCCATATGTTTGCATGTCTTTTTAGAAGTATGTAGAAAAATCACTACCTGCAGCTCATTACCGAATACTTTCTAATGTGTACACAATCACGGTTTGTTGGCGGTGGTTTAAAGCTGGGGGAAGGCAGCGTATTGTTGGTGTCACTGGGAAACAATTCTATAATAACCCTTCAGTTTATTGTGATTTAAGCGGTGCAAGAAAAACAAAAAAAAAACAGACTTCTGTTCCTCCTTTTGGCGTCGTTTTGAAGCTTTGGAAAATCTAGGGTGTGGTTGGGAGACTTTGGCCAATCGCAGGTCATTTCAGAGAGAGGGCGTTCTCCGATTGGCTGTTCTACAAATGCACCTCCCTTCAGATGGTGGAAGCCAGATTCAACGGCGGAATATCCTGCAAAAAAAGTCGCTATTCCAGCATCGGCTACAATTACCTACACTGCAAAGCAACCAAAAACAGAGGTAGAGGGAGAGTCTGACTAATAAACACATGTCGATATCAAACAATAATATAAAAATAACAAAAATAAACTGCCTCCGCCAACTTTAAAGTGCTCCAAAAGCAAACTTTGAAGACTTAAGAAGCCAGACCATGTGAAATTGTGAAATAATCAGACTTGTTCGTGGTCCTGCTTCAGTTTTCCCCTCCAGCTGTTTTACTTTATACGTGGGCTGATCAGATTTGGGTAAGGTTCTCTGCACATGCATGTTGTCTTTGTTTTGATTTTGTGATACAAATCAGTTCCTAAGTGGATCTATTCTCTTGTCCTTCCCACAGCCAACAGGGGCTTTACCTCCGGCTACAGCTGCGACCGCTGCTTACATGTGCAGCAATACAACGCCGATTGCTTGAATGCAGAGAGACATATGGACGCACCGTCCGTCCCCTTAAAAAGCTGCAGCAAGAGCAGCTCTTTGAAAGTCGTGTGTGAGCGATCGTCACCGTCGTTAATGTCCAAAAAGGGCAGAAATCAAAGTTCAAAGACGGGAGTTTTGAGCGAGGATATGGTGAGGAAACAAAGGGCAGTGGTGACGTGACGGGATTGGAATCTAATGGCGAACACGATATCATTTTGGAATGGCGCCTCTAAACGTCATCTAAAGCTGCACCGATGCTTGTCCGTCAGCCTCTGAATCACGAGCTTGTTGTTGCTAAATGTTTCGCTTTCTATTCGACTCACGAGTAGAATGTGTTGTTGTGAAAGCATCGTCTTGACCTCGACGAAGCCGACTCATCTCTGGATGTTAAGGCACCTGCAGACCAAACACGCATTCCCAGATGACTGCCGTTTCAAGGAAAGACAAGTGAGCCATTGAGAAGAAGGGGGGAGGTAGAGTTTGGAAGTTGAGGATTAGGTGTTTTTTTTTTTTGATCACCTTTAGGCTCCGGACGTCCTCGTGTTTCACGATGAACGGCGATTTGAGGATCAATTTCCAAAGCCTGTTTATTCACAGTACCGATTATTTACACACCAGACTGCAGACCTGTCACGAGCACTCAATAGTGAGGCGGGTTGAGACGTAAACCCGAAGCGCACGCTGCTATTAGCTGCACTTTTCTACTTTTCTTTTGGATAATGTCTCTGTCTTTGTCTATAATGTGGTTCCTCCAGGCAAACTGATGATGGCATGTGAGGTCGGGCCAGGACGCATGTGGTTCTATGAAACCGTGTAAAAAGCAGTGGTTTCTGATCCCTAATCTTCTAATTGTTCCTTTGGCTAAGATCCTAAAAATACTCCCCTGAAAGCTGTTTGTATGTGTGCTGGGCTGTGGTTGGTTCATCAAATCAGACGGTTTCTGATTCTGATTCTGAAAATGGCCTTTGTTAAATACCTTTGTGAGCGGTTGGCAATCAAAACAAACTCCGGTCCTGTTCGCTCCTTAACGTGCTGGATTGCTGAGAAAGCTGTTGGTCATTAAAAGCAGAGCAGGCAGCTCTAACAAACAAATCTACGTTGGCACCGAGCCGGATGCCAGAGACACCGAAGCCCCGAAGGGATGAAGACACAAGTGCGTTTGTACTAGACGCCGTAACAAATCATGCGTATAAACCCATGCATGCACATAAACCCGTGCATGCACATAAACCCATGCATGCACAAGTACATAAACACGCATGCGTTTGTCACGTAAAACAACTTATAAAGGACTCTCACCCTTGCACACACTAGTATAAATAATAAGTGAATTGTTGTTTAACTTCACTACATTCATTCTTTCATGATGTTCATGTCCACTGATTACTGAGTGTTCGTGGGCCTCGAAAGCAGATGTTTTGAGAACACAGCGATCGATGAAACACACCAATTCAAAAGATGTTATTTCTGTGAGTCAACACTTTTGTGGCTACTTTTCTCTCGATAGTGTTCATGGGTGTTGGTAGCTAGCTATGCAAGATCAAAACTCTGAAGGATTAATTGTTTCTCCAAAAAGGTAAAACACTTGTTGATGAATCAGAGGAGTTTGGTAGTATTCATACAGAGAATGCACAGATTTTCCCAATAAAGCTTTTCTTTTTAATTTTGGCATTTCCGCGCTTTTTGTCGGGAGGTTGTTTTGAAACATCTCATTGACAAAATAGTTTTATATAACGATGAACAAAGCTTGATACAGGAGAACAACGTGGAGGAAAAAAGAGCTGTACGTGCAGAATGTTGACGTTTCATATAGAACGTTGAACGCTTGCAGAAATACGCAATACCATGTGATTAACGTTTCATATATTTCGTTAGGTTTAGGCAAAAAAAGTTGTGGGTTAAGGTTAGAAAAAAGATTTTGTTTTGCGTTATAACAACAACCTGACACGACAACGCGACGCAACAACCTGACGCAACAACATAACAATGTTGTCAACATTCTTTCTCTCCTGGTGCCTGGGCTGCCACCACTACAAGGTGCTTTGGAGAGCGCAGACATTACCAGACATTTATTAAGTTCAGAACTCCAAATTGTGAGTAAATACGTTTTTTTCCCCAAATTAAAACAGTCAAAGTCAAGTCTTCTCCCGTTGCCTTCTATTAGTGTTTCGCTGTTCATCCCCCAACACACACACACACACACACACTCATCAAAACCTCTCGTCTGCTGGATTTGAGTTACTTGGCCAACTTCTCCTCTTCCTAATCCCTTCCAATGAGAGTTCTGGACTGCCAAGGAACTCCCAGACCAGCACACACAAAATTGCAGCCGGGTTTCCAAGTAGCCCTCTGAGATATTCTTTTCAGGGTTCGGTGTCCAGCGAGGGGCCAGACAAACACACACACTCTACTGCACATACACACTGAGGGGCAGGCCACACACACACACACATAATACATATGTGCACACACTCACACACGGGAGGGAACAGTGGAGCATTGTTCACTGCTTCCTGAGAGAGCTGGCATCGGGATCACAGGAGCTCCGTCAGCCCCGGACCCTCCAGTTCAGTATGGACAGCAGTGAGAGACCATGTCCTCCGGCTAAGAGGTGCGTGGACCGCTCCAACGTGTATGCATTGTTTTGGTGTACTGCAGTATTTATGGGCAACCCATTGGCTTTGCGTACGCCGACACGAAGAAACAACTTTTCTTCGGGAAGACATTACGTTACGAAATGAAAGTTGGGTTTAGGCAACAAAAGCTGTGTTGAACACCGGTCTTGAGGTTAAACGTCCTGTTTGTTGGACTCATCCAGCTCCCCTCCCGTCGACCATAAGTCAATTCTACACTCTGTCACTTGGTCCAACAAACAGCGATCTTTTCAGCCAGGAGACCGCTGTTGGTTCCCCGTGTGGAACGAGAAGTCAACGTTGATTCATTTGACACGTAACGGCACTTTTGTAGTTATTTTAGCCCAAACAACCATCTTTTTCTTTTTCTTACTTCCTGTGAAGACCGAAGTTTATTTTGAAAAGATTCATGTAATGGCTTCACGACACTGGTCGTTTTTAAACCTCGACAGCGATCTTTCCCAGAAAACATGTAAGTTATATATGTAGTATACGATTTAGAAGATTGTTAACTGTTGTGAAAGACAATACAAATATAAATGTTGTTTAGGTACGAGGCCGGATGCAGACCACTGTCGACGTACATCAAGCTGTTTCACCTCAAAGACCACCAACATGGCCGCCTTATAGCGTCAGACGTTAAATCCCCTGAGAGTAAACCAGATAAGTTTAGGAATTTACAGACACACTCTTCTTTCTTTTCCTGACATCTGAGCCAAAATCAGGCACTCGACAAAGATTAACAACCAAACAGAGAGTTACATCAGAGCTCGCTGTGTTGCTGGATGTTTTTAGCATGTGTTCGGTGTCAGCACGCCGATAAGATGCGGCGCTCGGTGGACGAGTTCCACCGAGTTATTCACCCCAAAAAGAAGGAAGTATTTTATTTCAAAAGAAAAACAACTGCAAAGCAGATTATGAGCTACTATAAGATTACGTTTCCTCTGAAGACCTTTGTTTGGGAATGAAAAGTTCTCGATCAACTCTTTCTCAGAAAGAAGACGTTATGGTTTTACAATTCTAACAGCCGGTCAGCTCATTGTGGGTCGTTGAATCATCGGGTGTAACTTGTTCCTGAAACGATAGATGACGGGAGACAAAAATGCAATTTTGCAAAAGAGTCATGACTTGGCAAGTTTCCGTCGAAAGGAGCACTCAGGCGAGGAGGGGAGGGTCTTCTTCGGACCGTGTGGAGCCGTTCCAGTTGCATGCTCCCGGGGCATGGTCATGATGAAGAGTCCTCCCCCGTCTCTGGAGGCCTGCGTGTCTCTACTGGCCTACTCAGTCTCTCACAGTTTCCTCTCAGCTTTCCAACAGTTCTACTTAACCAAAAACACAATGCGTAAAAGGAAATAACTGATATTATCATCATGCAAACGTCAGTTCTTTGGCCTTAAAAGGAGAATTGGATATTGTTACGATGCATTAACACAACACGATAGTGTCGGGGTGCAACTAGATCGGATCGGCACGAAAGAAAAAAGGGAGCAAATGTGACTTTTAGAGTTCCCCTAATCACACTTTTTTACCGCCGATACTAATTGCCGATCATTGATGATCCACATTGGCAGATAAAGATCGTTTTTATTTGTTTCGTTATAGCAGCTGATCTACAAGACTGCTAACTGTCCCAAAAATCATTTCCACCGCTCTGAAGTCAGGAAACCATCAACAAATCTCAATGTTATCCTTTTACTTTGTTATACTCATCTAATGTACAATGTTTTTTGTATTAAAACACAAGATTCAAATGATTAGGAAATAAAAATATTGTTTTTTCATTGATAAAAAAATATTTTTTGTCGTTTTATGATGTATTATAAGCTGCTTAGAGCTAGTGTCAGGACATAATTCCTTCTCTAATATCTAGTTATGTTGTGCTGCTAACGTTCCTCCTGTAAATTCAACCTGATTTGTTCTCATGTGACATCAGGGATCGGCGGCTAGAAAGCATAAATGCCGATGTCCTGATCACATATTTTTACTGAATATAACGCTGTGATAGTTTAACTGTGTAATTTATGAGCGGTTCACATGTGTGCCGAACCACAAAGGGGGGGGGGGGGGGGGGGGGGGGATCCACATGCATCCCGGAACGACAACGATCCGTCACACCACGAGTCTAGTGACGAGTACTGTACAAGAACCAGGTCGGGTCTGCGGTGGTGCTGACTTCCACTTATGGCCAGACACCAGACGGCTGGGGTGTGTATTACTATTGAGAGCAGAAACAACCGAGAGAAGCTGAACTAATGCAGTTTGACATGAAACAGGCGTCTTTGAGCCCCGACTCTCACGGGAATATGTTCGTGATGAACTAAAGCAGGCCCCGTGGCTCTAGGGATGGATGGCTTGGTCGGTCCACCGCTTGGATCAAGACTGAAATATCCGAGCAGCTATTGGATGAACGGCAACACATTTGTGACACATGTCCGCGACGCCTCGAGGATGTATCCCAATGACTTCGGTAATTCATCCCCTTTTCATCTGGGGAGTTAATACGTGTGACTTTGAGCGGAATGTCGCTACTACTATCCAATTATTGGAGGGATTGCCATTTCAATTTAGTAGCACATTCGGGATGAGTTTCAATACCTTTGGTGATTCTCTGACTTTTCATGAAGTGGTCATCTAACTACAAATTAAGGAATCTCTGTCTTTGTGTGTGTTGTTCGCATATCTAGAGAATTGTTCATCCGATCCACTTCACATTTGGCGGGTGTGTTTCTTTGGATCAAAGGATGTGCAGTGTCAAAGTTGGTGCAATGCAACCAGGCGGTAACCTTCGGTTCTGCTGAGAGGAAGTGTCTTAAAACTTGCATTCTCTCTACTGTCCATCAGGGGGCGACTCCTCTGGTTGTTTCGAAGTCTATGAAAAAATGTTCATTTTGTAAATTATGGTCCATTTTGAGTTAAATAGACCATAAATCAGAGTCTGCTTTAAGGCGGGGCTACTGTGACGGTCAGAATCAAAGAGTCTCTGCGGACTGAGTTGAGCTGCAGCGTTGACTGCAGTTCACTTTCGCTGCTAGATGCTGGATATAAATACATTTTAACCAAACGCTTCTTCGCTTCCCTGAAGTCATAAAGCGATGGGCAGCGTAGCGTGATTAAAATAATGAAATCAAAATTATGTATCTAAAGAAAATCCTGTCAAATTAGTTGAGTCATTCCAGACTTCTTTTAACAAGTGATGAGTCATGTTTACTTATTTTCAGCAGCACCCTAATGTTCTTCTGCCCTAACTGAAGTCATGAGAGCTGCAACAAATTACTATTTTATAAATGTCAATGCTGTGTCAATAAATCTGTCAATTACTTCTATTAATGATAAGTTCTTTGGTCGATAAAATGTCAGAAAATGGGAAAAATGTTTATTGGTATTTCCCAAAAACGGAGACGACAACATTTAAAAAGATGGCACCAGATCATTTTCACTTTTAATAAAATAGTCAAACCGATTCATCGATTATCAAAGTAGTTGCCTGACTAATTAAATAATTGACAACGATGAATTTATTGTTGCAGCTCTAGAAATGATGCATGTGTCTCATTTGCATGTCATATATTGTTATTTGTCCCCATAGGAACTTTCAACCTTTCAGAAATAAAAAGATCGCTCACAAACCTCTTCTTTGTGCAGCTTAGAACCCTGAGAAAAGAAAGCGTATCAACGTGATGACAATGCTTCTCTGCATAGCTCGGTTTAGCCTCTGGCCTCGTCTTCATGTACTAATGGAGCAGAAAGTTGTCTGCTAATCTTGTTTTTTAGCTGAGTGCAGCGGTGTGTACGGGCTTTTATCTCCTCACTAACATGGACAAGGCACTCCCTACCGGCCCTGTCCAAACATAATGGACAGACATACACACTCTTTCCCCTATGAAGTCTAACCTTCTATTCTCACGTACAAAACACACTCCTCAATAACAATCAATCCTTCAACCAGAACAACCAAAGCAGGGAGTGTGTTTTGGCAGAGGCTCCGGGGTAGAAATGAAGGCCTATACTTTGGCTCCATTTGTTGCTGATTGAACGGGCTCAGTATCCACCCATTCGTGTGCGAAACCTCCCCAACACCTCTGCCAGTGGAAGCTGTCATCACAAGCGACCTCACCATAGACGAACTGCCTCTGCCCAGACGCCGCCGTCGGCAGTTTTGGTTGGGAAGCGTCCCGACTGTATGCAGATGATTCATTACTGTTGCTTTCTGGACGTGTGAGTCCTGGTGACTTTAAGTTGCTTCCACTTGTCTTTTCAATGCAGCTTTTGTCCGTCAAGTCTGTCCGCTCCGAGATTGGATCTTGCTCTCGTTGGGATCCAGCCAGACCACATGCGGTGGATGCGGTGTGGACCACAGGCTGTCTAAAATATAGACTTGGTCTCGATGACGTCACCCCTATAGGTGATTGGAAAGTCGTTTACTTACGTTTACGTTACTTTTACTGCCAATCTTTATGAGCTGATATTCAGTAAGAATCCCTTATAATCCTACAAGAGTGAGCAGCAACAATAACGGGGGACTTTCCCAAAAAACATTTCCCAATAAAAGAAAATCTGATGCATTATTATAGATTAAACCAGCAAACAGTACATAAAGTGGTGACTTAAACGATGTAGCAGTAACAATAGTCCAATATTATATGTTAAATAATGATAATATATCACTCTGAAAGGGACTAATGTGCATAACGAGTAGATAAGTACATTTTTGCTGATGATATTTTTTACTTTTTCTTGATTACACCTTTGAATGCAGGACTTTTAACTGCACTGGAAGGTTTTTCATATGACATATTGGTGCTATAACTTTAGTCAAGTATCTGAAAGCCTCTTCCACCGCCGGGTCTTGGACAACAAAAAGCAGTGCTCGCAATATTCTAGCGAGGCAAAACGTATAATTTCAGTTTAAAAGCTTCAAAATGGAGCTGAAATAGAGAAGATCGTTCCAGTCACACTCGTAAAAACAAAACAAAAAGCTTTAGATTTGTAACGTTTGCCCAAATTAAATTCACGATCCCAGGTGCAGACATTTCTCTGCCAACAGGAAGAAATAAATCTAAAACATAAAAAACACTTGACCGTTTTGTCTCTCGTGTGTTGTTCAAAAGGATAAAATGGAGAAGTTCCCTCTCAGCTTCACGCGCTTGGCATACCATGACATTATTTGACAAAGTTTACCTCGACCTGGATAGACGCTCGCAACCGGAATGTGCACCGACTAGAACAATTACATGTGTATCCAATTAGACTCATTGTGGGTTTTTTTGTCCCCGCAAAGACTCGTGAAGCCATTAAAGACATGAGTCATCCCTCTTCAGGACCGGGCAACAAGTTGAGACTGTTCTCTTTTTCTTCCCGTAAGCGCCCTGTCCTTTCTCGCTTGGTTTGATCGTTTCATACAAGACCAGACGCCGCCATCTTCCCTGGAAAAAGGGAAATCCACTCACGCATAAACATGGACAGTATCGCAAAGAGAGGAGTGACGGGGAAGAAAGAAAAGACAAAAGCAGCGGGTTTCATTAGTAAAAGGGTGAAGGAGCGGGGAATCAAGCGGAAAGAAATGAATATAAAATAAATAACAGGGGTGAAGGACTGCAGCTCTAATCGCTCCCTCCTCATCGGTGCTTGTTATAGAGTCATTAGCAGGGCTTTCAGACCGTGACGCTTACAGCCTCCCTGAAGGGTACCGAGCCTCACCAAGCCTCCCGCTGCATATCAGTTCCCCAAGAAGTCTGAGTCGAGGTCGCTGCCGAACAGGAAACGCAGCAAAAAAAAGGGGGAAAGAAAGGACTTATTGGGTGTCTCGATATGGACGCAGGAGAACCTCCTCAGTAAGGCCGAGCATGCCCTCAGCGTTACATAAGGAGTTGTGTTACAAGCTGCCCGAGCCAGCAGTCCCGGGTGCCAAAACATTTGCTCTCAGCTTCTTTCACTCAGAATTTTGTTTCCACCATGTGTGTTCTCTTTCATTTTCTTTTTTTTACGAGTCACCACAAGACAAATGTTTTCCCCCCTAGGACAGTCACACTTACACAGCAGTGAAAAAGCATGTTTTGGGGGATGGGGGGGGGATATGTGCACACAAAACCCCGAAATACATGGTAAAATGTGTATGTGAAAACGAGAAAAACATGGGAGGAACTCATCGAAGAGGCTCCCACGCTGAAGGTACAGCATGTTGTATTGGAGACGTGCATGAATTAAGACCAAAATCAACAACACGTATATTAATATAGTCCCTTTGATGTTTGGTGCTCAGTCGAGGGTTGTTGTTACCGGGATGGTTTCTTATCTCAAGGTGCTCCATTCAGCAATCAATTTGCTCATCTACAGACTTTTTTCACTTTAAATCATGTTTTGTGCCGCGATTGTCCTTACGAGCCACTGTACTAATGAAAGATTGATAACAAAAGTTGACGAGGAGGTGCATACGTACTTTTAACTCACTGTATTATTTACCGTCACTATAATGTCTTTGGAGCCTGTGGTCTAAAACAATGAATATAAAGTATGTTTGAAATGCCAAAATGACCAAAAACACGATGAACGTCTTGCATAGATGTGGTCTTTTTGTTGTTGTTGTTGTTTTTTCAACAGTCAGTAAAAACTTTCTCGATCTTCGTTCCCTGTGTGTTGGCTCTGTAGGTGCGTAGCCAGGGAGTGACGGAGGAGCTGAAGTGCCTGAGTTTACTGAACGCTCTGGATAAGGACCAGGACATCCCCGACCAGCTGGCCCAGCTCTTCGGAGAGCCCTGCATCAAACTGGCCGAAGGCATCAAAGCGTACATCTCCAAGGTAAGAGGAGAAACTAAAACACGACACAATATGGTCCTTTAAAATAAACATGACACCAACACTTCAACACTGAACGAGTAATAAGGCATCCCATGCATCTTATTGTTAGTCTAGATCAAATGAATCCATCTGATGGAAGGATGGTTTAGCTGGAGGTGTTTTTGTAAATGGAAAGCAGGAAACAATCAGAACTACATCATGAGAAATAATAGGGGCGAAACAAAACAAATGTTATGAAGGGAAGAAAGAGAATTAAATTAAATTAAAACCACTCCTACATTCTGAAACATCTACTTTACATCTCGACAGCGCGAACTGACAAAAGCCAGACTGTAATCTGGAATTCCTAAATGATATATTTTGGATATGAAGTGAAGTGTGCGTAGCAGAGTCTGCTGACCCCGGGTTAGAGAACAGATGGAGGCTGGTTCCAGAGCGCAGGAATCCGCCCGGTGACAGTGAGCTCAGAAACATGTGTGGACCGATGCAGAACTGAACCTCTGGGTGGGACTAATTGGGTGTATTTGTCATCGTTACGGAGGAACCTTCAGCTGCGAGGGCGTAACACTTGTCATATGAATAAACGGGGCACATGTGTTGAATCACACAAACCGAGATAGAAAAGATGCAGTCCTAAGACACTTTTTCATTTTCGATCAAAAACAGCAGGTCTGCTTTTGATAATAATTCTCTTTTATTCAATAAAAGTACGTTTCTCACTCGTCCAATAGTGACGTTATGGCCCGTTTCATCTGGTCAGTCATGCTATTTGTAGCTCTAGGTGCATCTTTAAACAAAAGTGAAACATTTAGGACAGTGAGTATGATAATCATATCAATGTAGGAGTTGGATTGAGTGGAAGAGTATTAGAAATGTGAGAGTACGACAGCTTCTCAGTTTGTACCCGTTGACCATCCAGCGTTTTCCTAAACCTGACGATGTGGATTTGGTACTCAAACCTTAAACTAAGTATTTCACGATCTTTTCTTAAAGCTAACTAAGTATTTCACGATATTTTCTTAAACCTAACTAAGTATTTCACGATCTTTTCCTAAACCTAACTCAGTATTTCACCATCTTTTCTTAAAGCTAACTAAGTATTTCACGATATTTTCTTAAACCTAAGTATTTCACCATCTTTTCCTAAACCTAACTAAGTATTTCACCATCTTTTCCTAAAACTAAGTATTTCACGATCTTTTCTTAAACCTAACTAAGTATTTCACGATCTTTTCTGAAACCTAACTAAGTATTTCACGATCTTTTCCTAAACCTAACTCAGTATTTCACTATCTTTTCTTAAACCGAACTAAGTATTTCACGATCTTTTCCTAAACCTAACTCAGTATTTCACTATCTTTTCCGAAACCTAACTCAGTATTTCACGATCTTTTCTTAAACCTAACTAAGTATTTCACGATCTTTTCTTAAACCTAAGTATTTCACGATCTTTTCTTAAACCTAACTAAGTATTTCACCATCTTTTCTTAAACCTAACTAAGTATTTCACCATCTTTTCTTCAACCTAACTAAGTATTTCCAATCTTGACCTAAACCCAACTAAGCAGTTTTGTTTCCTAAACCTATCCAAGTTTATTTTTGAAAAGACTGTATGCATGTAACGAGCAAAAATAGACACGTGTTGCTAGACTTCTGTAGGAAAACGCAGTTTGAGTAAGTTTTCGTAAGATATCATACAAACCATTGGAGGATTCATTGACTCTGCTACAGACAGTTAAAACAGCAACCCATCAGCATCATTGGGGTTATTTTCTTGACGTTCGTGGAGAGGTAGTTGGTGATGGTAGCGGTATGTGCAAGTATAAACACAACTTTCTGATTAAGGCTGTCAACTGTATATCACAAAACCAATCAATAACGGTGAACTGCTGACCTCAGAGCCGAAAATAAATAATAAATCACGGAGCCTGTTTTCCGACATGTTTACATTTATGTGCTCTAACTTGTGTGTTTTATGAGTCAGTGCTTGAGACAGTTCTTTTCGCCCCTGGGTGTTTTTGAGGCAAACACACAGTTTTGAATACACACTTCCAGCTGAGCTGTTGTATGCGGGGCCAAGTGTTTGGGTTGAACCCGTTTTGTTTTCACCAGCGTTATATGTAAAACTGATGTTTCATGAACCTGTGCCAGACCTCAGTCAAAAACAGTTCACAATAGAAAAGTGCACTCGGCGTAGATCTCCGCCAGGTGTGTCTGCAACAGACACTGTTGTAATGTTGTAAACCAGGCGGCAACATCTGGTTCTGAAAAGTGAAACCAAGTAGAAAGTGTCTTAAAGCTGCATTCTCTCTAATGTCCAGCAGGGGGCGACTCCTCTGGTTGTATAGAAGTCTATGAGAAAATGACTCTACTTCTCTCTTGATTTATTACCTCAGTAAACATTGTAAACATGAGTTTATGGTCTCAATCTCTAGTTTCAAGTCTTCTTCAATACAGCATGATGTTCATTTAGTACATTATGATCCATTTAGAGTCACACAGACCATAAAGCAGGGGATGCTTTAGGGCGGGGCTACTGTGATTGACAGGTCTCTATCATTGCATTGTCCGGTCTGGGAGTTACTCTTCTTAGAACTTTAACCCTTTTAGAGTGTTTTTAGTATATGAAAGTTAATTGTAACATTGTTGGTTACACAATCTTTCACAGCAGAGACCGCCGTTTGATCCGCTTGAAGTGAAAACATTTTTACTCATCAAGCGTGTGTCAAGCTCTACTTACGCGAGACACCGAACCACCAGTTTGCTCCTGATTGACATGTTGTGGGGGTGAAAACGTGCGAATGCAACGTCTTTGTGCTGAAGCACTTGAGCCTCGGGGCACCTCTCTATCTGTTCAATTATAAACACCTGGTATTACTTGGCATCGACCAGTGGGATCTGATCAGACAAGCGATTTGCTTTCCACCAAGACGGGAGTTTGTATCCCTCATTGCACATAAAGAAGTGTTTATACACACAAGAATTAAATCATCCGAAAAAAGGTCTAGACGTCGGTCAATCACAATAAATACCCAAAGACTGCTGCAGTAGGTAAACGCATTCCTATCCGTGCATATGTTGAATCAGCATGGAAACACAGAGGACTCCAGGAAGCTGTGGTTGGAGAGTCACTCCGTTGATACAAGTCATCTTCTTGTAGACATAGTCAAGAGGACTTCTGCCGCTTAGTCTGAATGTCTGGACGCTGACAGCAGTAAACCTTCAGCCCCCTCATTTCCTACAACCCCCCCACACAAATACACACAAACCACCACATTTGCCTTTGTTAAAGCCTCTCTTGTCCTTTTCCTTTAACTCTCTTTCTTTCTCTGCTCTACTTGCACTGCTGCATGCCCCTGTGCTCCTCAGTGGACGGGAACAGGAATGTCTAGTTTGTGTAAATGCTGGTGACACACCATCCAAACAAATTCACATCCAATTACATGTTTCCCCCCTCAAACATTCACACATCCCGGTATTATCAAGCTAATCCCATGCATTTCCATGTCAGCACTTTGTTTTTATTCTACTTTTCCAACGGACCGATCGGCTCCAGTAGAGCGTCTTGGTGGCTGTGGGTCACGCTCATGTTGTACAACAACACTGAATTGTTTTCTTCATCAGCTTGCGTCCAGGGATTAAGAAACAAAAAGGAAGAAATGGAATTGTTGAGTCAAAAGGCCAAAATGGTGGTGAGATCGAGCTGGCAGACCAAGAAGGCACCGTCTCTTTCCTTAGAAAGTGCTTCAGTGAGAGTACCGGAGATCACACCAATCTTATTTTTGTTCAACATCTCCTACAGATGGATGCAGTTAAAACTGCACAAGTTCTATAATGTTTAACTCTGCATAACCGACGAGAATCAGGAGCTTAGTTGAACCAACGTTTAGGGCAAAGGACACTGTGTATTGTCCATTAACTGGATCAGCTGACGCCTTGGAGACAGCTGATCTTCCCTCAACAATATAAAACATACACTACATTACCTATATCAGAGTTAAAATGCAGCATCAGTACAGACCATGCAGATTATAATGTGGTCATTGGACAACCTTTTCAAAAGAAGGATCAGGAGTCTACAAAGGCAATGGAGTTCATATGGTTTCCACATGTTCATATGCTTTAATGGGTTTTTAAGTGACAGTTTGTTACCGGGATAAGGTATATGAGGAGGTAGTGAGTTCCAAGTTATGAACAGTAGATAACTGTGCTTTTGAGGAGGTGGGTTGGAGGTATCAAGTGAGCTGAGCTGGCGTTCCTTGTGTGATGGTGACGTCTGTTGCATGTGTTTAGTACTTGGTTGAAGAACTATTCAGGTAAAATACTAACTTTACTGAAAGATAGAGGGCAGAGGACATTTTTCATTTTATGCCCATTTATCAGACACATGCGCTGTCAAACTAAAACCTTACCCAGATGCATACAAAGCTTTTACAGCCTACAATGCTCGTACATTTACAAAATGATATGAAAAAAAAGAGGCCGGTGAGATCTACCGTACGTCTTTATTGAAGCCGGCAACTGTGGCAGCCGGCTACTGATAAGCTGGCTGCCGGTATGTGCAATAGTGTTTCCTCTCACAGTGAGTTTTTGCGAAACGATTTATTCGCGTCTTGTAACTCCTCGCATCGTCTGGAAAAGCTTTTGACTTGGCCGTTAACTGGCAATCCTCAGCTGGTTCCTCGCTCTCCTGGGTTGGCATCTGACCACCGTAGGAGCAAAACCTCGCTCAGAAGGGAAGGATCCCGCTGCTAAGAAACGCCACAGGCCTGACAGGTTTGACATTTTGGGGAATACATTCGTCTTGATTTCTTGAGCACTCATGTCTGTCCATTTAGTGTGAAGTTGGAGCCAGTTAGCTGCATAAAAGCTCTGTCCAAAGCTGGAAAAGATCCACCTACCTGCAATATGGTTTATCTCATTTGGTGTTGGAAAGAGCCAGATCGTCCTCTAAGATTCTATCCTAAGCTGAGGCTAAGCTAACCATCTCCTAGCCCCCCTCCCCAGTAGCCTCCCATGTATTAGCTTACATTTGGGTCACAGAGGTAACCAACGGTTTCTTTAAAAAGACCATCAATCAGCGTTGTTTGAAAAAACCCCGTGAACGTAGAGTAGAGGGTCACCGGGATGAAAGACGTAACATTCCCAAGTCTAACCGAAGCCACTTGCAGGCGTGTTGCTGCAGCTTGTTGGTCTCCTTAAAGAATCCCAGCTGCTGCAGCTAACAGGTGCCGGCAGGACGCGCAGATCACGGCCCCTTACCGCAAAAGCGAGTCTACCATACTACCCACATAAATGCAATAAAACTTCAGTAATAACTTTAAGAAATCTCTCACAAAACAGTCCATCAAGTCCAAAACAGAAGCTTGGATTTAGTTTCTTTGATAAACTTGAATCAAGCGGTTTGAATGCACAACAATGGCGGCTCCTGAAGAGGTTATGTGTCAGATATCGTTGAAAGAAGAACAAAGAACGGAGGAGATGTTTTCGCTCTTCTCCCGACCGGCGTCGGCAAAAGATTGATTGACAGATGGTTCATCAATCACCTGCGAAGTATTTTGGGGTTTTTAACCGCCTGCCATTTTCCATCAACAGCTTCTCTGATATATAACGGGGGGTTTTCAGAAACTGAGAATGATGACTCGATGAGTGTTGAGAATGAGGTGGCGAGAAAAGAATGGAAAACTAATAAAGACAGATGAAGTAAAAGAGGAGCATCGGTGGAGTTGATGTCCTGGAGATTATTATTAATGCGTGCTGGCTCTGCATGGAGATTCCTCTGTGTGAGCGATGACGTAATGACGTGACAAATGTGTGTGATAGAGAAGGCGATGACAGCATTGGTGTTGGCATGAGATGATGATGATGGTGAGGATGATAAAGTAGACCGTGAGTGATCGATGGGAGTGCAGAACGAAGCCGAACTGGATGAGTCATAAGAAACAGTTAATGAAAGAAAGAACAAAGGAGGGAGGAAGAGAGAAGGAGAAAGAAGCCCAGCCGTACAGGAACAAATAAAAGAGACGAGCGACGAGGAGGAAATAATCAGAATGAGGTTTTAATTAAACACAACTGAGCGGAGGAAATAGAAGGGAAAGAAAAACTCAGGGGCGGGTCTTAGCAATATTTGTTGAACAGCCAATCCAAAAGGTTGATTTTTTTCCAACCTTTAGCTTCTCCACGAGACGCATCAGACTTTCAACTAACTTCGGTGAAAACCCATCCAAGTCATTATTAGACGCTCAGAGCTAAGTGACCGTAGCATAGCGAGGAAGTCTGCGTAGGTTGGTTGGGAGTGGAGGATGGACGAGTCAAAAAAACCACAGACTTTCACCCAGGAGACCGCCGTTCATGTCCCGTGTGAAACCAAGTCAACGGTGACTTATTTTACCTTAGTTTTGTTCCGTAAGTTACATACTTTGGCAACGCCAGTTCCTAAGCCTGAACCAGTACTTTTGTTGCGTTAGTAAACCCCCAAAAAACTGAGTTAACCTACGGTGGAAATTAAAAAGGGATATATATGCATGTAACAAGCAGAATCTGTACGTTTCCCGTGAACACACACAATTCCTTTTGACATTGACGAGACATGCATGTCGGAAACGGACACGTCCAAAACTGAGAACCTGTCGCCAATAAACCAGCGGCGCCTTCGCGGCCATCAACGTGTCAGGATATGTCACTCTCCTATTCCCCAAAGTCAACACACTGCAACGCTGCTGAAAAGCAGCTACCGTATCACGCTTGCTCTTACAGTCGCTTGACTATTGAAGGGCTTTTTGGACATATCTTTACAACTGAGAATCACACAAAAGCACTCTTTCAAGTCTGGTGTTTACCAGAGATGTGCTCAAAGGGTTCTTTGAAATAAGTTAATCAGCATGAAAAAAGCGTAAAAGAATGACAAACTGGGACCAAAACGACCGGTTATTCGCCGAAGCGACAAAGAGGGTGGCAGGGATAGTGCAGCGTGTGCTATGGGCGTCGATTAAAGTACATTCGAAGTTGCATTGCTCCACAACGAGACCAGTATCGACACACACAGGGAATTGAAGGATCAGGCAGCTGAAAAAGGGCTCGAAAAAAGGTCACGGTTGTGGTTTTGGGGCATACTATGTACGAGACAAGACTAAAGGTAGGTGCGACCATAATTCATCAAAAGGTCACCACTCGATGCGGTTATTCGTAGTGCCGAACACGTGCCAGAGGAACAAGTCGGCCTCTTATCCTGCTCTTCAAAAGCTAGTGTCAGTCATTGTGCTCACACAGTGTTGTTTGGTGATTTCCAGCTGATACACAAACACAAAAGACCTCTGTGTCCGGTGTCGACCACCCTCCCAGTCCTCATTCATCCCTCAGGGCAAGTTCCTGTCAAGCAAGCGCCCCTCCAAATCAAAAAGGAAGCATACTTTCTGTAGCTTCTTTAGCATCAGCCACTCGTCTAACCTGAAACACAAGAAGCCTCTGTGCTCTCACGATACATGTATCAAACGCCAGACTCTCATGATCTTCAGGGAATTTCCAGAGAGCAGAAAACTCCCATGAGAGGAACAACGTCGGTCGCCCGTTCTCAGTCTTGTTCATACACACAGCACATTCCCGGGTGTTTTGCAAAACTGGTATAATAAAGCGAACATTCAGCATTCCTGCAGCACGTATTAACTTTAACTCGCACTAAGTCCTGCGTAAAGCCCGAAGTGACTTCGCTTCTCCACATCAACACGTTCCCCCCGCTCCAAATAAAGTACTGCTGGTCTGGAGCGAGCGCTGGAACCAACAGAAGCCAGACTCGTGTTAATATTTCCCACAAATTTGTGCTGTTGACGTGCAGCAAACTATCCCGACAGCGCTGATCTTTGAGGGGACGGAGAGCCAGAAATTGGGGGTTCTGTTGGTTATTAGCCCCGTCTACTTTTATTTAACCTCCTCTGTCCGAGTACAAGAGTTGAACTTAGGTTACAACGGGCAGCGCCGCTGCAATAAACCCTTATAAGGATGCAGAACCTCGTGGGATCAGCATATTTGTACAAGAGGCATTTACAGACCAAATATTGTTGCACTGGTACATTTGGCTTTTTTTTTCTTGTCTTCCAGCCTCAGCTGAAAACTCAGCAGTGGTTCTTTTGGGATAAACAAGCCCAACATTGTCTCCGTTATAACACGGCTTTTAAAAAACAATTCGGCTGCGTCTGATGAAGTCGCGGCTCCATTACCTCAATCAAGGATGACTTTGTGTACAAAGGCTTTTATTGAGTCGTCTTCTGGGGAAAGAATAAAATCCACACAGTACACTTCTGTGAATCGTTAAAGTCTTTCTGTCTCATATCGTCTCTCGGCCACATCGTCGCCATTGGCTCGGCTTTTCATCTCTTTCTTTTATAATTCATAGAGCGGGATACTGGCACAAACACGACGGTGAGATGAAAGAGTTTAATAAACACAGGACTCTGATGAAGTCACCGCGCTGTAAGCACAACGGCTGAAACTGGTAAACGGCTTCGTTTTCGACAGTCTAAACAAGACACGTTTGAGGCTCTCCACCCTGCAGACCCACCAGCTGTGTTCTTTATGTAAAGTACATTTCTAAATAAAAAGGCTGCACTTTTCTCTTCTTTTGGTCCTTTAGAGATGATTTAGTGTAAACTGCAGCTCGGCCAGTCCGGGCCAAACTGAGACGTAGCGTTTGTTTCGATCCGCCAGATGCAGCAGACGGGTGGAGTCATTGGATAATACACAGTGCTCAGATAAGAGAGTTCATTAGATATACTTTGCAGATCAACCAGTTTTGTTGCGTTAAAAAACTTTTATCTTGAACACCATCTTTTTTTTATTTTAGTTTTCTGATCTTACTGCATTTTTCTTCCTTAATTTTTTCTTTCTTTTCTAGATAACATTTTAACTAAATTGATCTAACTTTTATCGTAATTCTATTTAATTAGTATTACTTTATTTATTTTTATTCTTCCGTTTTAGTACATATGACACCATTTCTACATACAAATACTTATGCTCTTTCAGGTCCTTGGTTTTGACTTGTGCTCTGCAGGCCGTTAACACGAGAGCACGCTGGAGGCTTTTGATGGGAGACGTGTTGTAACGTGTACGTGCACGGTAGAAGATGTAGAACCTGCGGTAACAGACACATTAAACACATGTAGCTGTTGCAGTAAGGCACAGAGACACTTTGCAGAAAGCCAGTTCTCTGAATCTGTGAAGACGTGTTTACACGGTAAAGCTTCTGGACTTTTTCACGTGTACGTTATAATCTGTGTTTTTGTGGCGAGTCAGCATAAACCGACACTGGTCAGAGTTCTTCCCAGGAACAATAAAACAGATTGCGAAGATATCACGGATGATGGCGTTTACGTGCACGAATGAGGCAAGCATCTATGCTTTCGGTTTTATGTTTTTTATGCAGGTGTGAGCAGACTTTTACCCGATTACAACGCCCACTTCTTCACAGGATGATCAACAAGCTGAGATGAAATGCAGAACCTTTTGAGCAATTCAGCAGGATTTGATGTTAGTGGTACACGCGTGGCGTTTACTTTGATTACGACTCCATCGGCAGTGTGATTGTGGACTTAAAAGTAGCAACAACAAAAAATCTCCCCCGCCAAAAAAGCTAACGTACGTCACGCTCTGAGGTTGCATTCTGCTGTCCCAGAGAACGCAGCTGACATTTAGCATTACATGTCTATCTTTGTCTTTTTTATGACGCACCCATACAGGTATTTGTTTTGTGATAAGTATTTGCTCGTGTGAAATGAAACTTTAAAAACACAGGCTGTGAAACAACGCCGCCCATGGCCTACTTTCATGTTTGTGTCCTGAGGAGCAACAAGAAACCGCGTTGTTAAAGATAAGATCAACTTCATTAGTCCCACAGCGGGGACATCTTGCAGGATTACAGCAGCAGAGTGGACGCTGCAACAAGAGACATCAGTCGAAAACAAAACAAGAAAGTAAAAATAGATTAAAGGTGACACGCAGACACACAGAGGGAGGAGACAGTCAGCGGTGTAGGAACTGACTCCTCCACTGTGGGTTTCATGTTTGTGATTGTGTACAGTACAGAAAGAGACACAAACAAACAGGAAGGTGAACACGAGAGCAGACTCGTAACAACCCAAAGTCTGGTCTGTGTGAAACGAGACTCTGAATAAAAAGCAATAAAAGTTTGATATCCATCTGTTGTTTCTCGTGTGTGCTTCCTCAGGCGGTACACAGCGAACAGGTCTGTTATCAGTGACTGGCATCGTAAAACCTTTACTCGCTGCTTCTAGACTATTAACCGCTAATGAGGAGAGCGAGTAAATCACACACACACACACACACACACAGTGACCGGTTGGATCCTTAGAGTAGTGAAATAGATCTCGCATTTTATATTATATGTCGGGCAATTAGGGTTCCAGAGTGGCTTAAAATAAGTGAAACAAGAGGGGAAAGGTGCAAAAAGAACATTATTTTGCATTATAGGAGTATGATAGAAAAGCATCAACGGGATGCTAAATCAGAAGTGCTAAATATGCTAAGAAGCCTTCAGCTGTGATTTGTGGCGTCGTCACTCTGGAGCTGTTGCCCATTTTTTCCCGTACTCTTAAACAAAACTCCTCCGTTTTACGAGGCCTGAGAAGAAGAACTGCACATTCCTTCTTCCTCCAAATCTACGAACCAATCTGGCTTCAAACAAAGTCTGAGTTACTAATTAATCAAGGAGCAACATTAGCCATCAGATGCACAAACACGCAGGTATTTCCTCTCAATCTTTAGTGTTTCTGCACCAAAAAAAGACATTTTCACGCACACTGAATCTGGACAACACACACACACACACACTGCCGGTCCAGGCCTGTCGGGGTCGAGCAGCATATTAAAGTATTGGGTTGCAGCTCCTGCTAATCTGCAGAAGAAACGCTCCTTCATGTGCATACTTGTCCCTCTTTTCCTCTCAATCCTCTCTTTCAGTCCTCCTGTCCACGCTGACTCTCCTCTCTGTGTTTCCCGAAACCTTTTTTTTTTCTTCACTTTTAATCCTCATTCCTCTTCTTCTCTCCTTTCCTCATAATTGTCCGTCATCTTTCGTTCTCTGGGAGGTTTTTTTCCCACCAACTTCTGATTTTTGGCACTGCATTCTCACGCACTCTGAAGTCAAAACGGTAAGAAAAAGATATTCTAAAGTTTGGACACAAAAGGCAAAATACTAATAATTTCACTTGATGCATTCATGACGTTTGACGTACAATCCTTTGATTTAAATTGTTTTATTTCATTTATAAAGTACTGGTTTTGCACCAAACTGCTTCAAAAAGATAGACGTATAAACTTACACATAGAGACATAAATGTGCATCGATGTGGAGATAAATAAAGCAAGATTCAAATAGAAAGACGTTTAAACACAATTAAAAGCCAGAGAATAAAAGTGGCTCAACTGGTCTTGCATATTGTGCAGTACCAAGACAGAGTTTCATTGTGGGAGGTGTAGGATCTGGTGTTTTGGAGCTCGGCCCACGAGGACTAAAAGTCAGGTCATCGCTGCAACACCTGCTGTGACATCTGTACTCTGGAGAGGAGGCTGTACAAGTGGATGAGACGAGCCAAGAAGGATTTACTCACAGCAACCTCTCATGTCTCTGTTATTTATGCTTTTTTTTTTACGTGTGGCTGCAGACAAAGTGTGAGGAAACCGGACTATTTCTGTCCGTCTGTTCTAAACAGGGAGAGAGAGGAGAGTTCAGGGTTTATTTGTTGTTGGTGTTTTTGCAGCTGGTGAGGTTTTGAAGACTTATGGCTTTACAGTCTGTCATAAGCCCTTAGAGAGAGACACACACACACACACACACACTGCCCTGGTGGCCGTACACACACACACATAAAGGTCACGCTGGCAGTGAACTTGTCCCATCAGAGGCTGCAGGACGATACCCTGGAAACAAAAAGCAGCCCACTTAACGAGGGTCTCTCAGAGTAAAACCAAGACGAAAACGCATAAATATGACTTAATCCCAATGTGCTCTCTGCCACCAGGAAGTGACCCTCTAGCGAGGTCAGTCATACAGTATTTATTGTTTTAAAAAAAAACCGAAACATCACAAAGCGTTTCAGTGAGTCCTGGCTGATGTTTAACGGTTAGAGAGTTGAAACCTGACTCATCGGATCCACTTAAGTGTCTGTAACGATGTGTTCACACCAGGTTTGACCGCGGGATCATTTGTGTTTATTCGTGTCAATCTCTGCCGAAAAACCCACTGTTGCTGCTTTCACTGTTGCTGCTTTAACTGTTGCTGCTTTAACTATTGCTGCTTTCACTGTTGCTGCTTTAACTATTGCTGCTTTAACTATTGCTGCTTTCACTGTTGCTGCTTTAACTATTGCTGCTTTAACTGTTGCTGCTTTAACTATTGCTGCTTTCACTGTTGCTGCTTTAACTATTGCTGCTTTAACTGTTGATGCATTCACTGTTGCTGCTTTCACTATTGCTGCTTTCACTGTTGCTGCTTTCACTGTTGCTGCTTTAACTGTTGCTGCTTTAACTATTGCTGCTTTCACTGTTGCTGCTTTCACTATTGCTGCTTTAACTATTGCTGCTTTAACTATTGCTGCTTTCACTGTTGCTGCTTTCACTGTTGCTGCTTTAACTGTTGCTGCTTTCACTGTTGCTGCTTTAACTATTGCTGCTTTCACTATTGCTGCTTTCACTATTGCTGCTTTAACTGTTGATGCATTCACTGTTGCTGCTTTCACTGTTGCTGCTTTAACTGTTGCTGCTTTCACTGTTGCTGCTTTAACTATTGCTGCTTTCACTATTGCTGCTTTCACTATTGCTGCTTTCACTGTTGCTGCTTTCACTATTGCTGCTTTTTAGGTTTTAAGAAGTGATTTAATAGAGATCACTGATGATACGAGCCTCGTCTCAGGCAGGTCGTTTCCAAAGCCGAGGGATCCTGATAGCAAAAGCACGGTCACCTTTTAGTTTTCAGCCTGGACTTTGGAACAGATCCACCTGAGGATCTCAGGCTGCTAGCTGGAGGCCAGTGAAGAGAAGCCAGGATCGGGGGGGATGCGAGAAGCCCCGCTGCTGCGTTGTGAACTAGCTGGAGGCGAAAGAGTGACTTTTTAGTTGATGCCAGAGAGGAGGGAGGGGAGGGAGGGACGTCAGCAGTCCGTCAAACTGCTAACAAACATTCTGGAGAGCAAGAAGTGTCGGAGAAACACATTTCAGGGGCGCTAAGTCACCAGAGGCCATGTTGGTGCCCCTCAGGCATGCATGCCGTGCGGTCCTGCTTGTGACCTTTTCACCCATATCCTCTCTTTAAAAGAGACATCCCTGAAACAAAAGGTGAACGTGATAAAAACTAGAAGTTGCCTGCAGAGCTGCTCCTTATATAACCGCTGGAGTGAGATATCTGGCTCACCTTACAGGATATATGCCCAGGGAGCCGTCTGGGTTGTCCCAGAAGCATCTAAAGAAGACAGATTTACTACGACTGCTGCTCCTTTGTTGCAGCCGAATGCTGCTCACGGCAGCCGAGAGAAATACTAACGACGTGGCTCCATAAAGAAAACAACACATGGCGCTGGCATCCACTTGATTGAGGGACAGGAGAATTAAGAAAAAGTTAAATTTGCTGTAGATCGGGATCGTTGTTTTTCAAAGATTGACGCTTCCTGTTCTTTAGTTTCATGCTGTTTCTGCAAGCTTTCCTTCCTCCGAATGTAAACAAGACGACTCAATAAGAAAACCACTAGAAAGTGGTTCTGTTGTCTTTTTGTTTCATGTATTCTGTCTCTATGACGTTTATGATTCTCTCCTGGTTTATAATGTATTTTTTAAACTAATGTCTGTTGGATATGTTTTATTCTAAGCGGAGTGCAGATGTGTGCAGAATTACTGCCAATGCTAAATCCCCCCCTTGGGGACAATAAAGTATATCTTAATATATATCATGCTACTGTTAAATACAGAGAAGAAGAATGTATAGAGATCCTTTCTCACGATCACAACCAAATTATCTTGTTCCATGGTTATCCTGACATATCAATGAATATTTTGACATTGAGAAAACTACATGTCTTTTATCTATTTTCTTATATAAATAAATGTTAAATTACTCTATGTAAATATATAAAAGGTTTTGCTTTCATGGATCTTGATGGTACAACAAGCCCTTTTCTGATAGCGAGGATCAGCTGGTATAATCTGGACATTGGTGTCTTTCGGTGTAAATTTCGTGAACGAAAACGAAATATGTTCGTCAATGACCAAATCAACATGCGATATCATTGCAGTTTAAGAAACAAAAACCTTTCAAAATCTCTTTGTTTTCATTGGCAATGAAGAGGAAATGTAATATTATATTTTTATATTTTAATGTAGCAGTTTTGTTCAATATTTTGGCGAAAGTTGTTGCTAATGTTCAATATAATCTGATGACTAAAAGAAGAATAACTAAAGCCACACTAAAATTACTTCTAGTTTCTTTGAGTAAGTAAACTAAATCGTGACCAAAAACAACAACATGAGGTCGACGAAATGTTATTAAAAAACAACTAGCAGGAACATTTGACGACGACTAAATTAAGAAAAACTAAATCGGACAAATTTAACTCTAGTTTCATTTACATCACGCTGTCATCATCAAACTGAAGCCTTCATCATGTGGGATTATCTCATGATGTCAGTAACTGACCTTTCAATTAAAGTGCAGAATAATGACTTCAAGCTGGAAACAAGCCAAGAAGTTAAAAGCTGCTACCAAATGTATCTCACTTAAACCACCCGTGGAGCCAAGAATGTACCGTTTATGACAGAGTTACACCTGATTACAGCCGTGTGTTTAGGTCTACGTTGTTTCTGGTGTTTTGAATATGAAAAATGAAGACTTAATTGGGCACAGCCAGAGTTTTATCTGAACTGTATTGCGCCATGTTGAGTTATTTTGTTTCCACGTCTCCATGGACGTCTCCTACTGGAAATGAATTCTCAAATCGTCTCATTCATTTTCTCTAATCTAGTGTCCTTAAGATTCATTTCAAGCAGGTTTTTTACGACTTTTACTGCGAGCGTGTAAATATCCGACCGCACATGATGCAAACCAGATGCACATGTGAGAGTAAGAAAACGCTGTAAGTGGACGATAACTCTGCGTGACGGCGGTGTTCACCTCTCAATGTACGGCCGGTCAGAAGCCTCAGGAGGCCGTAGAAAGCTTCCACCGCTGTGCAGAACATGAATTATGCACGAAGCCTCGGCGGAGTTCACTCTTTAGCCATCCGACAGTTTCCCATGTGAGCGTTTAAGCTTCTACAAGACAGCAGGCGGGAACTCCTATTGAAAACATGTCGCCCCGAAACACAGGCCTGAGAGCGCTCAAGTGGCTTTTTTTACATTTCTTTTTACTTTTCTTGTTCGACCACAGCCACATGCTGGGCTAGAAAATCTCTAGGCAATTTCCCCTCTTTTCTTTAAGTGTGCGTGGTTCATTTTCTGCTTTCGGGACATTGAGGCAGAGACGGGCACGACACGCCCGGTGCTTTGCCGTATTGGGTTCCCCTTAAAGTAAAGAGGGTATACACTGCATTCACACACACACACACACACACACACACACACACGCCAAACCCCAGAGCCATCACCTCCAATTAGCCGCGCTGCGTCGAGCGTTCAGTTTGGGGAGAAAACGGGCTCGCTGCCAAGCGTAACACCACGGTTAGAGCTGGATGACCGTTTTAAAAAACACCGGTGGAATTCATCATATTCAAGGTTTTGTGGCCTTTCAGCACATTAATCAGGGAGATTTATACCACAGGGGGGGGTAGTGCCTTGCTTAAGGGACTTTAGACCACATGACCAGTAACAGGTGAGTAAACCTGTGATCTTATAACTGAAAATACATTCAAAGGAGCGACTGAGGTTTGATTTACAAAGTGAGAAAGACAAAAACAAGGTCAACAGAAAGCACTCACGTGTGTGTGTGTGTGTGTGTGTGTGTGTGTCTCCATCTGGTGAGATGAAACGGAGTTGGAATGATGATGTATCGCTGAAATAGAGCAGAGACGGCACAGAGAGGAGGCGTGTGCTGTCGGCAAGAAAAGAGGGAGAGGTTTATTTTTGGGGTTAATTACTGTGCTGATGAAAGTAGGAGGAAGAGGAGGAAGAGGAGGAAGATGTGGCCCGTCTTCTAACTTCAAACCAGACTTAATCAGAACCTTGTTTGGAGAGCGATATGGCACATTCAGACAGCAAAGAACGCCACATCGGACTTTACAATACTACCATATACACTGAAGTGACAGTGGTGTTGACAGATGCTGTTTTCCCACAATGCAATGCATGACAGAGTGGGAGGAGCTACTCCCAGCTGCAAGAAAGTGACTTCCTGTTCGCCAAAATACTTATCTGTGAAGATTTTTATTCACAGTAAAAGCAGAGTTAAGACGCCGTGAGGAACTTTACATCATATGGAAGTTATGATTAACTCCACACTCGTCCATCAAAGTCAAATGAAGCCGTTTGTTCTCCTCTCACATCGTTGTTGACCTGCTGCTTTTCTTTCAGGT
Source organism: Ophthalmolycus amberensis (assembly GCA_024529925.1). Lineage (NCBI taxonomy): Eukaryota > Metazoa > Chordata > Actinopteri > Perciformes > Zoarcidae > Ophthalmolycus > Ophthalmolycus amberensis. Next base: position 723,219 of record JAFEUB010001409.1, read on the forward strand.
GACAGAGAACATCATCTCCAAACAAACCTTCATAGGTGAGGAACTCTCTCTCTCTCACACACACACACACCACAATGCAACAACCGCCATTTTTATTCTAACACTCCCCCCTCCCCCCCCCCCCCCCCAGGGGCCAGAACCATGCCTCGCCCCTTCAACACCTCGGGGTCAAAGTTCATGACCTCGGTGGCCCAGAGGCCGTCGGCCCACTTGACCCTCAGAGACAGCAGCTCTCCAGGTGAGGCGTGTTTCTCTAACGGGTGGAATGAAGAGTGGAAAGGATTATCACGGTCCTTATATTTTTATTGCCTGTTTGTGTTGTTGAGATGTCGCGGTCAGAGGTTTATGAGGTCTGTGGCTGCTGGAGTGCAGCTGTTTCTATTGTGTGCTCAGCAATAAAAGCATAAATCCAAATAAGAACAAAGACTTTCATATATTTCTGTTTAAATGCTGGAAGGAGACGCGTTACAGCATGCTGCTTTATAAGAGCGAGAGACACAATATACATCGTAACACTCAAGAACTATTATTAATAAATAGTGAACCGATTCATTTTCTATTATCAAACGATGAAATGTAATTTATCATCTTTACACATTGTTACTAATGCTGAAATCTCTGTTTATCTTTCGCTGTAACATTGTATTTACTTTATTAAGTATTTGTTAATGATTTGTAATCTTTAAACATCACATAGTTACACATGCACTAATGGTTAATCATTTATTCGTAAACCGTTTATAAACGTGTGGAAGCTTTCATAAAGTTGTAATTGATGATTAAAATACTTTGTTAAATGTTTAATATTTTTTAAAGCATCTATAAAAATGTACATATTATAGTTCGTTAATAATTGGTTTCTGTTCCATCTATTTAACATTTATTGATGTTTTACTAACGATTTTTTTAACAATTAACAAATACTTGATATCATTTATGAAATGTTAAACGTGTGCAACAAAGAACGTAATAGTTTACTGATGTAATCAGAGTATAATTGTCCCTTATCAGCTATGATTCAATACATCATTTACAGTCTAATTATTTCATATTACTGAAACTAATAATAAGAATTATAGCATTAGCACTAATAAGTAATAATGATTCATTATCATTTCATTGTTAAAATAACTATTAAATAAAGTTTTCATTTATTAATGATGGAAGAAAAGAGAGAATCAGACTCAGAGTGTGTTGATAGGATAAGTTACGAATGTTAACTCATGAAATACTATTTAGACGGCGTCATTCGTCTTCTATCTGCGCGTGTCACTTCCTGTAAAATGTACTTCAGCCGATTCTGTGAGGCGTGTCGGACGTTTAACAGATATTTCTGTCGTCGCACAAGAATAATGGAGCGTATGCGTGTTATAAAGCACGCAATTCTAAACAAGGTGGAATGTGGTTTTCGCGCGCGCGTGTGTGTGTGTGTGTATGTGTGTGTGCTGTCCACACGTTTGTGTTGCTGCATCTGAGAGTGGCGTGCAAGCTGAAGGGTGTTGACAATCTGGCCGACTGATGTTATTTCCAATGAGTTGACAAAGGGCAAAAATGGTGTCGCGCGTGTGTGTGCGTGTGTGTGTGGGTGTGTGTGTGTGTGTGCGTGTGTGTGTGTGTGTGTGGAGAGAAGAAGGAAGAGAGGCTGAGGTTCGCATACACACTCGGCCTGCATTTCTCATAAGGAAGCAGGACAGAAAGAGACTTTGATGTGTCTTAAGAAATACGTTATCCTATGTGAAGGAAACAATCGTGTGTTGGGGAAGTTAGTGCATTTACACACACACACACACACACACACACACACACTTATTTATTTAGTATATCTAATACTCTTCTTACTGTCTTATTTTATTACTGTTCTACTGTTTACTGTTTAGTTTATTATATTACTTGATTTTTATCTTGATTTTTATTACTTGTGAGCAATGCTGCTGTAATCCTGTAATTTCCCCACTGAGGGACTAATAAAGGATTATCTTATCTTATCTTATCTTATCTTATCTTACACACACAAAGTAGAGAGACAGGAAATGATGCAAACATGCACAGGAGGAGAGATGCTTGTTGAAATATGTAAAGCCCGATGCAGACGAGCTGGTCTCTCTTTTACGTGTATATATAAATATATATAAATATATATATTTTTTTTTCCTCACCACCAGGGTTCCCTCCCTACCCGATCCCCACGCCGGGTCTCCACCAGTCCTGTCGCCACGTAGTCCGCACGTGGGCCAATCAGAGCTTCGGAGCTCACCTGCACAACATGACGCTGTCCAACGGGAAGCTGCGAGTGCCTCAGGACGGCCGGTACTACCTGTACTCACAGGTGAGCAGTTCACTTCAGAGGAAAACCTCCGTTTGTTCTTGCTTTCATGGAGATATGGAGCAAACCTGTTCCTCTTTCTTGCCAACTACTTGTTTGATATTTGCAATTCAGCTCAAATGACAAACGAGAAGAAGAAAGAAAAGCTATAAATCCACATTTTGGTAATCCTCACACATTTATGGAACATTTTTAGGATTAATAAATCAGATAATGGTGTTTTTTTTTTGATGCATGCCTCTACAAAACGACTGGAACGAGCCTAATATCTACTATATCTCCCTGCTCGGCTGTCTCCTGCCTCCAGGTGTATTTCCGTTATCCGTCCCCAGCAGCCAGTGACGGAGACCAGCGCAGCGTCAGCCACCAGCTGGTGCAGTGCGTCTACAAGAAGACCTCCTACCCGAGTCCCATACAGGTACGTGAGCCGCACCATCGTTCTCAGTGCTGTCGAGTGGTCCGCCAACACCCGTCTTACCTTTTCAACCGTCCCCCGTTCTTTGCATCCAGCTCCTGAAGGGGGTGGGAACGAAGTGCTGGGCTCCGGACGCCGAGTACGCCCTGCACTCCGTCTACCAGGGGGGGCTGTTCGAGCTGAGGGCCGGCGACGAGCTCTTCGTCTCCGTCTCCTCCCCGACCATGGTCAACGCCGACGACTCCTCCAGCTACTTCGGCACCTTCCGCCTGGACCTCTGAGAGGAAGGGATGGGAAGAATTACTTTTTAAAAAAGGAGCAGATGGATAAATGGGACGGGGGCCTTTTGAATATCCGTGTACGAATGTCATTTAAGGCAGAGCTGTGGGATCTTGGATTCCTCAACGTTTGCTTGGACAGATACAATGAAGGACGGAAGGATTGGGGGAAGGAAAATTATGCTTTTTGGATGTCCAAAAGAGAAAAAACACACTAGAAACCTTATAAATCGATCAAAAACACGAGGCCACCCTGCTGCCCGTTTCCCCCCAAAATAAGATGAATCTCAGTGTCTCTCGCACGCCAGCGAAGCAGTCGGGAACCCCTCGGATTTGGATTCAAGACCGAAGAATGTACACGTAACACACAATAGAAAGTGAAATGATCAAACCAAAGCAACTAAAGTGGAATAAACGTCTTTGTTTTAAAGCGTGCCATCAGAGCGCTGTACATATGAATGGCTGAGACTTTTAGACAATGAACTGCGGTGATTTTGAAAGTAATTCTTATGTATTTTACATTGACTGGACTTAAAACCACTTGGATTTTGCCGAGGACTTTATACTAGATCTGTGGATTGTATGCAGAGACTTTAAGAGGATGAGGATTGCTTCGTCTGGATACAGCAATGAGACTGAGAAGCAACACAGAGTGCCTTTTTATTTGACAAACGAGTCTGCAAGGAAGAGGAGGAATGAAAACCAGGAGGAGGCAGAAATCTTGTAAAAAGGACAATAAGAATGAGGGCGGTGTGCAGCCCGACCGGCCTGTGGTGTTGATCTCTCTTCTGTCTCTTTCACTTCACAATCTCTCTCTTCTCTCTCTTTTCTCGTAAAGAATGTTTAATATCTCGTCCTTCTGGTTCGACTCTGTGAAGCTGCACTCGGTTTATATTTGAAGGATCAGTCGAGCAAAACAGAAACAAAACAGAGCGGGAGCAAGATGACGGCTCGTCGCACAAACACAACAACACGGACGCCAAGGTTGAGATGGTTTAGAGCCGCTTCACACTGAAAACACGCTCACTGAAACGTCACTAGACGCATCAAACAAGAACCACTTTTGCACCAAATTCTGCCGAATATTCTCTCCTGCAAATCACTGATGAATGAAAGATGTCACGCAACATTAAAAAAAAAGTCCTCAGGAGGTTTGAAGGCACAGAAAAATACAAAAACAACATCTGGACACCAAAAGAGAGACTAGAAATCTGAGCAGACCTGCATCGTTTTAGCAGATAAAACATGAAAAGAAAACTCTTGCAGCTTTCTTGCCAAGATTTTTAATGGAGGACAGGGGACAGTTAGCTTAGCTTAGCACAAAGACTGGAAGCTGTTTCCACTCTTTGTGCTAAGCTAAGCGTCAATTTGGTACCAAAGTTAACCTTTAAGTTCTTTACAAGACAGCAAACAAACCTCTTCCTTTAATATGCAACCAGCAGCCACGCATCGTTCTCGTGATCGTTAACCCGATTAACAGTGAGCTGCCAACAAGAAAACAAAGAGTAAACCGGTGACGCAACACGGACACATTCACGGGAACACGCGCCGACATTCTGCACCATTGTGACACTGAAACACACACACACACACACACACACACCATACAAACCAGTTCAGCAAGCAAACAGGAAGAAAAGGTGAATTTAAGGGAAAAGGAGCGGATTCACGAACAAGACACAGATGCACATAAAGAAAGATTTGGATGGAGTGAGAGGATATTCACAGACATAAACCATGCACGGACCAGCGCCGACTGGACCCCTACACGCTGTTTTTATCTGGCAACACACACACACACACACACACCACCTCCAGACTCGTCTGTGTGCCGCAGACACACACATCATGCCGTGTCACATTGTAAAGACACAAGAAACACACGCTCATTTATCCACACTGCCATCTGGTAGTTGTCAGTGATCAGTCGGAGGCATGCAGGGAGAGTGTGTGTGTGTGTGTGTGTGTGTGTGTGTGGACCCATGTTTGTTCAAAGGGCTCAGACAATTCATAACACTAACACACACATTGTGTAGCTTCTATTTGTTTTCCCTGAGAGAGAGAGAGTTCACACATACCTGTGTGTATTTACTCGATGCCGGGTCACCGTATACTCTGGTTTGTTTCATAGCACACACACACACACACACTCTTTATTTTTCTGTGCAAAGCACAAAATTGGAGGCAAATTTCACTTAGTTTGATTGCTGTTGTTAGCTGCTATCTTTTGTTCTTTTTTCTGCCGGGTGTTCGAGCACCTGCTCACGTTAGTTTATTATCCGGGGTGAACTTCAACAATCATTTTCCTTCCTTGCACTCCGACCGGCACCAACAGATCACTGAAAACAATGTCGAGCGATGGCGATAATGCAACGCACACACACACACACACACACACACACACACACACACACACACTCTCTGATTACAGCGGTGTAAAAGCCCCTTCGGGCCGGCTGGGAAAACTTTTGCATTGAATGTGTGTTTGTACTGGACGCTTGTGTAGCTGTGAACATGTGTCGCACGTTTGTTGCTGAGAAAATAAAGAAATATTTGAACCTTGAACGTGTACGTGGACTTTTACAGCGTGGAGAGCAAGTTTCCTGAGAAAATCAAAGTCATGAAGAACTATTGTTTCAAAAGGCATTTTAACGACTAGATCTCAGCAGTTACAACATTCACACAGTCACATTTAAATGCTTTACAAATGGTGATATGTAATCCAGATCACCCTCCAGTGGGTCACAGGATTAAATGACGAAATAAATGTGAAAGAGGAAAAAGCAGAACACGTTGGGATTGGTTTTGGCAATTTATTTTCGGGTCTTTGCTTTTTTTTTGTTCGATCGTAGTGGATTTGTTTTAAAGGAGCAGTGTGTGGGATTTAGTGCCATCTAGAGGTGAGGCGGCAGACTGCAACCAGCTGAACACCCCTCTGTTCACTACGGTGCCTTCAGGTAATGTAGAAACACTGAAGTCTCTCGTGATCTAGACTTCTAGGCCAATGCTCACCAGGACCTCGTCTGCTGCCGACTCCTGACCTTTCACCTCCCTGTGCAGCAGCGCGCCAACGAGACCAGAGAATACCTCCAGAGACCAACGAAGCGTCCCACTGCTGTGAAGAATTTCGACGGCAATTCAGCCGGAATTTACTCCACAGATCCCTTTGTTCACGCAGCACAACATCATGACTCTCGCTGCTCAGTTTATTAAAGTCTCTCCGAGTTGAAATGTTTTTCATTTGCAGAACCCCGCAGAGTTCCTCATCTCCGTCACAGTCACTTCACTTTGGGTTAGATGACATTAAGTGTTGGGAACATGTCATCCCAAATCTGCTCAATAACTGATGACATGTAAACCAAACGCTGAAATGAGTATGAAGAGGGAAAGTTTTTATTGTTTTGTCTCCGACTCTCAGTTTCGAGGGTGTTTAACGTTGTTCACATCCTTATTAGCTGATCTGTGTTGTTATGATTGAGCTGGAATGCTCTCGAGCGTCTTACCCACAGACTGTCTATAAGAAGTGGACGTAGTCATCGTGACGTCACCCGTTGCTTTGTGGATGTTTTGAAGCCTCGACCTTTCCCTCCGCTCACCACATACGCAGCACCAACAGAACATTCACGTCGACATGGTGATCGTATCAGATTTGGGAGAAAGTGCAGCTCAAACTTATACTTCTCAAAGGAAAACAGCTGATTAGCCAATTAAAATCAGATCAGCTGGACAGAACTGCTTATTGGAGTGTCACTTCATATCATATATACGTGTATATATTTGAGTTAGGGAGAGAGTGTGTGTGTGTGTGTGTGTGCGTGTTGACATTTGAAACCAACAGTTAGCGGTCTGCTGTGAATCCAACAGGAGACCAGCAGCTCAATACTGTTTAACTTGGCAGTTGTGTTCGTATTATTGAATAGCTCCCATGTTCCATATTTACGTAAAACAATCTCTGTGTTATTAATTCGGTCTTGTGTTTGGCTCCGCACAAAATGTGCTTTTCCATTTCTAAAAGTTCGTAGAGTTAGAAAATAGAAAACTGCCCGGCGGCCAGCCGCACGCATCGTCCATCATTTGTCCTCCATCAGTGGGGGGGTGGTGGGGGGGGGGGGGGGGGGACACCGGAGAAGTTACTGTGAATCACGCAGTGTAAATCAGCACTGAGACCAGCTTCCAGCTCAGCTCTGAGCTCCCATCCGTGAGACCCATGCTGTGTTCATATTTATAAAAGTGTTGCGGCTCGCTGAGCATCACTTCCAAAGGAAATCCATCACAAGACATGTTCGAGTTTTTAAATCGTCCAAAAGCAACAGTGTCTTTTGCTTGGAGAGTGAAAAACAAAAGCAAGCCACCGCTGGTTACTGGTGATAAACGCAGCAGATCATCGTCTAGAATAGTGTTGAAACGGTTCCCTGTGGACTTGATTACATTCACTGGTTCCCACCTACATTAATAGTGTGTATCTTTGAGGACTAGTAACATAGAAACATTTGTAAAGTCAATTTTTAGATACGGTTTAAATCGTTTACACCTCTGTTTGCTGGCTAGCGTCCCTCTTCTGTCTTGCCTCCTTTGGTGCGCTGCTACATTTCTTTGTCACGTTAGCGCATCGCGTCGCCTCTGAATGTGGAACCACTCTTAAACACATTGCCAGAGCTCCCACACTCCATTGAAGAAACCAGTCATTTTACCCCGAAAAACACGAAGGGCTGCTGGTCCACCGCTGCCTCTGTTGGTGAATCCGAACTAACCGAAGTCGCACAATGACGCAAACAAACTCCGATGGAGGCAGCGGTTGACCAGCAACCCTAAAATCATTGTTTTTTCCCCCAATGGTATCTGGTAGCTGTGGCGAGAGCGTAGACGGATACATCGGCTTCAGTTCCCGTCGGAAACGTCCGTCTCACGGCAAAGTAAACCGGTAGAAAATATTCTTAAAAATCATTATTTATTTTATTTATAATCGAATTAAAGATCCTGCTTCCACTTTGCCCTTTAGCTCATTTTCATTGGCTCGTCCCGGCGCATCTGAACCAATGAGATTAGTTCTGCTTCCACACAAACTTGCAAGAAACATCTGTGGCTCATAAAACGTAGGATTGCTAAATAAATAAACACTAAGTGAGTGAGAAATCCTCCCCCAGTTGTTGCTGGTCCACAATATTGGAAAATATGCTGTGGTGTCATGCGGCCGGCATCGAGATGGACGAACGAATCAACTCACCGCGACCAGACGACAACGTGTTCCTGTTGCAGAGGTTTGTGCACGAAAAACAATGTTTCTAGCGCTATAATTACATTTGGCTAATTTATGAAGTGTGGCCACCGAAGACGGAAAATGTAATCCAGACCTCCGGAACGTTCTATTTCAGAGTACATTTGAGAAGAAACATAAAACACAATTCAAACAAACTATACTTGTGAGTACAACTCATACACATACCCGTGAAGAGGTGAGGACAGGCAGAGCTGTCGGGGTCGGGATCTCATACGACTACAAATCATAGCCCACATGTACACAATGAGTAAGAACATGTGTGTTTTACTGTCCCACAGTTTATATTCAAAGCCTCAGAGCGTTGCTCAAACGCAAAACGAGTACATAGAACTGCTCATTTCAGTCCGCCTACATGTTCTCAGCTGTTCCAGGGGTTTGATCGAGCCACTTCGTGCTTCCAAATCCATCATAAAATTCACACTAAATTCTTTGGAAAGTACTTTGTACATGTTTATATGAATGTACAGTAGATATTGTTCAATACAAATATTGTCCTCTCCTTAGAATAAAGGTGCTGAATGTGAAAATGGGAGCATTTGTATTTTCTTGCAGCCGACGGCGCTAACAGCGCAAATGATGGTAACAGTGCTGACGGAGCTAACGGCGTTTAGCTCTGCGGGAACCCGGAGAGTGCGACACTTCCACTACATCTTCACACAGATAACAGCTGTTTGCTGCCATATTAATGCTCTGAATGAACCTTTAAACACATCATTTCAGGAACGTAAAGTTCTTCTGATGCCTCGAGTGCCTTTTTAAATAATGCTCCTTTGTGTTCAAATAAAGTGCCTTGAAAGTCAGCGTTGAGTCATTTATTTTTATCTGAATTAAAGTTAAAATAAACACTTGCATTACATGTGTCAGTGGGAGCTCAATTTATAAGCAGTCAAGTTGTGACTGAACCAGATTTAAACATTTCGGTTTTATTTGCTTCGGAATTAATTAACAAACTTAACAATACGAAACTCTTTAAAAAGCCTCTTTGATCAGCTGGAAAATACATCGTCACAAATCTGAAAACAGTTTCTCTTTTAGAGATACGCTACAAACACATGATGATCTGATAGAATATGATGCGTTGATGTGGATTAAACGAGCCAACAGTGTGTGAAGGAGTTAAATGAAGGATGTGTACTCGTAGTGGAGTATTTTAACAGTGTGGTATGAGTACTTTTACTTCAGTAAAGGGTCTGAGCCGCTGTGATCGACTACAGACGCTGTCTCAACTTAGATTCTGGCCAACACGTGTACATTATGTGTGTTACTATTCCTACAGTAACTCCCCACAGCCAGTAGAATAACAAATGTGTTTTAAATCAATTTGCCCGTTTCAAAGGCAAATCCAGGACCGGAGCTCACCTTTTAAGGAATTTGATTACCTGGAGACATCCAGTATTTTGGGGATAATTGCAGAGACTGTCGGTAATGTTGACCCCACCGTGTCTTTAATTGTCGAGTTGAAATACCGGCACAAATTGCCGACCATAATGTTGTCGAGACGGAGGGCTCCTGATAATACTGAGCAAACATTGCTCGCCGGCTCAACTTGGCTTTTGGCAGATTTCTTCCTTTTCTTCCCGTGAAACGCGAATATGCACGAGTGAAATTAACGAAGGAATGTTTTCTTTTACTTTGCAAAAACTCACAACTGCTGCTGCGCCTCAACGTGCAGAACAATGAAGACGGAGTTCAATCAATGAAAGATTTCAAACATGCCTTCATTCCCTTTGAACTATCGGCCAAAAGTTCCGCGGGTGATTCGTCCTTAACACCATAAATATCCGCTACAAATGGGCCTTAAACCTTTGAGCCATCGGCTGTTTTTTCTGCTTTTAACCCTTCATTTACAGGCTGATGACATAGGTATTAGTTGCCTTATTATATTTGGATATTTTAAGGAATGTTAGGCTGCACAGAGTCCACATAGTCTCAAATATTCTCAATGTTCAAGGAAACCAGTATTTTACAGTTTGTTGAGGAGTAGATCGGTGAGATCAGGACGGGACAACATGGACCACAAAACCACAACAAGGAGCTGGAACTGAACACCAGCGGCTCCTCAGAGGGACCAGCAGCACGACAACCTCATGGAGCTTTATTTGCCGCGCTGCAACGTAAACACCGGCGAACCAGAGGCCTGTTTAAATAACACACGACCGCGCCACGGTCCTCATTCGTCCACAAACTTTACCCGCTGACGTAACGGAGTTTGAAGTAAAGAATTTCTGCTGCTGTCAGATTTATCTTTGTGATTAATGGACAGAGAAATAGAGCGTTTCCCTTCAAATGGACCTTTACAGCAATCAGTGTTTAAAAACACCAGAACAAAGAGTTGTTGATCAAGTGCTGTCAAAGTCACATCAGCAACGTCTGAAATGACTCACTTTGTATTTATTCAGACGTATGAACCGTGAGGCGTTAGGACAGGACAGCCATGTTGACTGCATTCAGTTTGTATTAACTCCGGCTCAACTTAATCATTTACCGATGTCGGAGCGGCTGTTGGCATAAATCACAAACACGCAACCGACGCAGCTTTGGACCACTCGAGAGAAAGACCAGACTACTGCAGCGCCTCACACAGATCCACTGAGACAGGCTTTCATGTCTTCTTCTTACAGCACAATGAAGAGCAGGACGAAGACGCTGAAGGAGAGGCTCATGGAGACGATGAGCATCACTCGTTAAATACATCATTGTATGATCTCTACGTCAAGGAGAGGGACAGGCTCAGCTCGGGATGGGAATAGATACCAGCACTCTTACCGATGGAGCTCCTTATTATGATGGAGTTTACCGTTAGAGTGTTGGTTCTTCTCCAGGTGGTACTAAAGGTCATAAATTGGCGTCGTTGTCTCTTCAGTCCCAGTTTCACAGAGAATGCAGCTTCAGGACGACAAGAGCAGAAATAGATTTTTAACAAGACGAAGCAAAAGTTATCTTCTTTCTCTGCTTTGGGTCGCTGCGGCCGAGCCTTTCATCTTTATTATTGTAGAGTAGTTTAACACACACACACACACACACACACACGTTGCCCTTCTACTGTAGACGCAACTTTAGCGAAACCTTGTTGAGCAATTTTCTTGGCAACAGAAATACGGCCGAACAGACTTTTTAGAACGAAGCCATGACGTTATATGTAAAATTAATTTGTCAAATTAAATACACAAAAAGACCAACTGTGCATCACTTTCACAACATCTTTGAAGGTTCTACGTGCTGCATCTTAACATCATTAAATCACATTGATTTTGCTCTGCATGATAACTCTGACTTGTGTGAGCGATGGAGGCCATCGGTCTCAAACCCTTTATCTTGTATCTCTCTGTGTTTTCATACGAGTGTTAACAAAAGACTTATTGCTGTTTGTATAACCTGCCCCCCCGATACAGTACCACCCTTCCTGAAACACACAAACCAGCCACCTACATGCATGTGGTTATCTCCATATCAGCATTCTCCTCATACTGCGCACACACACACACACACACACACACACACTTCATATCAACAGTGCTGCCGTTCTCTCCACGTCTCCTGTATTATTACCCAGCATACTCTCTGTTTTCCTAAGAGCCAGCCAGGAAATTAGTTTCATAAAGCTGCAAAGTGCACACACACACACACACACACACACACACAGAAACCCAAAACATCCTGAAGAGACTAAGTGGGGCCAGACAAGCGCTCAACCTGACACACACACACACACACACACACACACACACACACACACTTGTTTTTAGGGAGAACAATACTGGAGTTTAACCGACTACCGGTCATTGGAAATGTGGATTTGAGAATCAGAGGGAGTGGTGCCATCAGCATACCTTACAGGGCAACTACACAATGCAGTTATTCCTGCAGCATTGGAGCCTTTGATAAGGTCGGGAAAGCAGTTGTTGCAGGAAGCTGAAGGAAACCACCCGCAGAGAATGAGAAAGTGAAAAGCCGTGTGGCTCAGAGTCTGAACCTTTTCACACACACACATCTAAAAAGAAGCAGAATGCCGTGAACAGCCTGAAAGAAGGGAGGAACCCGACCTGAGCGAAAGAAAACAAGCTGAGGAGACGGATCGCTGAGCTGCTGTTCACTCAACGGCAGAAACAGAATATTCCCTCAGAAAACACGTCCATACCAGTGTGCAGAGTAACCAGAGTAACCAGAGTAACTAGAGTACACAGAATACCCAGAGTACACGGAGTACACGGAGTACCCAGAGTACCCAGAGTACACAGAGTACCCGGAGTACACGGAGTACACGGAGTACACGGAGTACCCAGAATACACAGAGTAACCAGAATACCCAGAGTACCCAGAAGACCCAGAGTACCCAGAGTACACGGAGTACATGGAGTACACAGAGTACCCAGAGTAACCAGAATACCCAGAGTACCCAGAAGACCCAGAGTACCCAGAGTACACGGAGTACCCGGAGTACACGGAGTACCCAGAGTACCCAGAAGACCCAGAAGACCCAGAGTACACGGAGTACACGGAGTACACAGAGTACCCAGAGTACACGGAGTACACGGAGTACCCAGAGTAACCAGAGTACCCAGAGTACCCGGAGTACACGGAGTACCCAGAGTAACCAGAATACCCAGAGTACCCAGAATACTCAGAAGACCCAGAGTACACGGAGTACACGGAGTACCCAGAGTACCCAGAGTACACGGAGTACCCAGAATACACAGAATACCCAGAGTAACCAGAATACCCAGAGTACCCAGAGTACACAGAGTACCCAGAATACCCAGAGTACACAGACACGTTCTGGATCAGATCGATTAGATCCACAAACAATGTGACATGAATCTTCAGATGTGTGATCAGATATATATGCTCTTAACTTGTTGTCTACCATTATTGTTTAACTTGAATTCCCAACTTCATTCATAAAATACGAGCTTCCTCTTTACAAAATAAAACGCGGCCTTTACTTCTTTAGATATCGAGGAACGGATATAAAACACTAAAGATATTTTAAAAGGAAATCATCACATTTTATGTATGATGTGGAATTACGTCCTCTATCTTATTGTTTTTAAATGTATTTATTTGTTTTTATTGTCTACAGATTGGTTGTTTTTCATGCTTCTTGTCATTTCTTTAGTATTCCTCAGAATGATGCATATTATTATTATTATTATTATCTTTGTTGTGTCATCGTTCGTCTTTCTTCTAAAGCAGACTGGAGGTCTGTTGCGTGAGCTTGTCGCTGCTTCTTGTCCTTCATTATCTGGATCTCATGAAGTCTCATGTGTGTGCAAATAAAACTAAATATGAAGAGAAGAACGCTTTGAATCGACACAATAGAAACATGATCTCTGCTCCGAACAGCATCAGATACTCTGGCTACGTTACACTCGTCTCTTCTCATGTGACCTTTGACATTAAATGTTGTGCTCGCTCAGAGACGGCTTTGGGATCATTCATGAAACGAGTCAGCTGACACTGCAGAGAGGAGGAGCAGGCAGCAGGAGTAACGGGGGACTTTTATTCTGAAGAATTTGGAGGAAATTAAATGTTTATAAACCGTTTTACAGCCACGAAATATAACTCGGCTCATTCGGGGAAGAGGAAGTAACGTTAAACCTGATGCCGTGAGGTTGCAACAGATATTTACTTGAGAAAACAAAGAGCTCTTTAGTTGAATATAAGAGAGAATGGAGGTACAAGAAGGTCAACAGGGCTGAAAATACACAAATAAAACAAAAAGAGACTAAAAACATGAGGTCTTCCACTTATCTAATGAAAATAAAGACTTACTGACTAAAAGGTACTACAAACTGGCACAACCTGTTCCTGTTCAAACAGCAAAACACCTCAACTATCAAGACGCCTACAGAGATGTTTTGGTTGAAGTACGATAGATTTTAAAGGTGATCTTGGGAATAGGACGACTTCACAGCGGGATTAATAAACACTATGGTGAGAAGTCATTACACAATAGCTGTGTACTTACTGTGTAAAATAACTACTATTACATTTACTTGTTCTGTTTTCCACTTATCTTTAGGTAGACACTTTACAGAACGATCCATGTTTCCAAATGAGATTATACTGCAGACTAGACAGTAATCTCATCTTGCTATCGTGTATCTGCATCTTCTGTGACAACAAAACGAAAAAGGAGTGAAAACACATTTCATTGACATACCAGACGTCTCCAGAAGCAGGTCGCAGATTGGGTCAAACCTCTGCTGCTCCACGTGTGTTGGGCTGTAGACGTCCATTCACTTTTATTCATCCTGAAATTTGGAATCGGGGCAAAACGTACACATGCATCACCTAAAAAACATTTCAACAAAAAAAGGCATCCTGTTCAAAATAACTGTTTTTTTATACTAAAATTAGCTTAAATACAATCAAATTCAATGTTTAAAATGTCAACTTTGACTTGCATTGCTCAAAGAGTGTCCCTGGGTATCTAAATAAAGTTGTATGTGCTTCATTGCTCTTTTATAATGGATTCAATCTCCCACAAAAACCTGCCCTCTAGCTAGCACTCTTAGGGCTAGCAGTTAGCTACTGGCTACCATTAGCTGCATTAGCTAACAGATGTGAGCTGGAGTAGCTTGTTAAGATAGTGTTTTTACATATAGACATTACATATAAATATAGTAGTTTTTTCTATAACGTATATATAAAAATAGTGCTTTACCCCAAAAAGCATGATTTGCTTACCAGGCAGGGCTAACGTCAGCTAGCTGACGTCAGCTAGCTAGGTGCATTTGATGGAGTAGCTGCATGTTGTTTTGTTTTTTAATCAGGGAAATTGGTCTCCAGACTTGTGCAATTATCATCTTCCTGCACACCTGTGCATGAAGCCACAGGTACAGTTTAACTTAAGAGAGTAAAGGAGGACTCTTTAAACAACTGTACGCTATTTATAGTATATATATATAATATCATCTTTATTTATTTAGTAACTTTGCATGTGACTGTTTTCGTGTCATAAAAAAAATCACATCTGTCCAGCAGAGGAACACGCTGGGAGACATCGGATCCACTTCTTTGTGTTGAGGTCAGAACGAAGAACGGTCTGATCCAAGCCGTCCACACCAGGAGCCTAATTTGTGATGTTTCCGCGGTTAAACCAAAGCCACCAGAGAGAAGATGAATTCATGTGGCGCTGGTATATTTTAGATTACTTCGAGTGTGTTTTGGTGCCGTGAGACCATTTCTTTCCCACTTTTCTCTGGATTCTAACGCGGCCTTAAGAAAGAAGTGTCGCCTCAACTCTCGCCAGACGGCTGCGTGTTCAACCGAGGAATGTAGTTCTTCTTGTTTTCGTGCTTGTTTCATTTGATTAACTACCAGCGGAGGCCAAACAGGCTCAAACCCTAAAAAAGAAACTAATTCAGTGCAGAGAAATAACTATTTTGGCAGTTAAAGTTGTGCTGGAGCTACATTCTGTGCGCCTCGGCTCAGAATGTTTGAGGTACACGCTGTTTTGTTTTTTTAATCCTAAAAAGTCTCTCCCCAGGTACCAGGAAGGCATAAATAGTTCGTCAGCCTCTTCTTGAACTTCCCCAGACGGATGAGTTCAGGAGGGTTCAGACTGTTCCATTACCAGTTAGGTGTGGGCCTTCTGGGAGAGATCAGGTCTCTGAAATCCCTCATTGGAAGTGGGCTGTTTGTCGGGACGAAATCGGTTCCTCTCAGAGAATTTAAGCGTCTTAAAAGCTCCTTTATTTTGGTTTTACTGCCCCGCAACATTACTGCTTTGGTGTTGTGTTAGTCAGCACCAAACGATAGCAGCCAAAACATTGATTCAATCTTTCCTCCAGGAGTAAAATGAGAGTGAAGATGGGATTGTGTGGTCAGAAACAACTTCATTGGCTTTAGGTTGGTTCTCGTGTAAAAAGGTCAGTGAGGCCTGGAAGGAAGAGACGCAACACCGTGAAGTGGATCGGATTGCGCACACACGCACACACACACACACACCTACATAATCCTAAATACTTGCTTGCTTGAATCCAGCCCTTAGGTCACCTGTTTGCATGCAGCATGAAGGCTCAGAGGAAAGGTGATTTGACACTCCGTGGTGTAGTGTGACACCTTGGAAGTTGGCAACGTCACCACACTGAAATGTTCTCTCTGCTTTGTAATGCTGCACCGATGACAATGGCAGGCCTGGGAACCGGGGATGGCCGATACGAGAGAGAGAGAAGCACATGAAGTAAGGAGACTTGTTTCATAGAGAACATACCGGAGGGGAGAGACGCCAAGAACAAACAGGAAATGGATTATAGGGAGGGGGGGGAGTTTTGAGGTGTGAGAATGCAGACACCACGAGCAGGTCGGTAACTGGAGCTCCATGTGAAGCCTCCAGAATACACCGAGTCATGACGAAGCAGCTACAATGCACTCAGGTTCCCACACACACACACACCTTCCTCTCCGTCGCTTTAACTTCTCACAGAGGTTTTGTGGCCACGGAACGAGCTGCGACTCGCTGCCGGAGACGGTTAGGTCGAGAGTGACACCCTGACACCCCCCCCATCATGTACAGGGTCCACACTGACATTCCTCTTCTAATATGTACAAATATTATATACAATACATCTAATGTGTTTAGAATTATCTCCAGAGATGTTTTGCGGTCATCTGCTGCGTGTTTCTCCTGCGCTGTGCTCTGGTTGATCAGGATCTAACCCGTCCCGCCGTGCATGTGAGATGAATCAACAGCGCAGCATTGAAAGCATCACTCCTCTGGCAGTAACTTAACATAATGAATCACCATGAGAACGCTGAGACTAATTCATAGTGGCTTTGTCTCGCAACGCACGACAACTGGAAACAGATGTTTTAATGAAGACATCACAAAACGCTGGCACCCGCCGCGCAATAACAGATCCAAGCTGGACAAGTGAGGAAGACTCTCGATGGTGTTGCATTCGATGCAGAGACATGAAATCAATCCGGTTTAAATGCAGATTGAATCCTGTTGGAAGTGAAGGATCACTTGGTGACGGTTGCTGCAGGTTAACGTCGTTTTGACCACATGGTGGGGCCGCAAGTCCGATATTCGATCTCCTTTTAGCTCCGTTTTTGGTCTCCACCAACTCCTGAGTGCCCAAAAACAAAAGGTCACGCTTCTCCAAACAGTCAACAAGTTAATAAATTTGTTATAAGTCAAGTTTCAGCATCCCTGGAATGTTTTTAAAGGAAGTACAAAGCAGCTTCCAGGTGTGACGGGGTGGATAAATAAAGAGTGAAGGAGCCGAGGCTGCACTTTAAGGAGCCGAGGCTGCAAAGAAAGAGACATTTAAATCTGTTCCAATCCATCATTGGATCTATTTAGGTTTTTAGAAAAAGAATAAATCCCAATAAGAATATTTAAGAAGGAACAATCTATTGTCTTATATTTATATTTGGTAATAAAAACAAACAGGTATTTCATCAAGCGAAATGTAAAATATTCACAAGATTATGATCGATATACAAATAAAACACAGACACGTTTAACTCAGTGAAATAATTTAGTGGGACAAACAATTTACATTGACATGAATTAACTTGTGTTGTCGTGTTATTTTAGCCCTTCCACAGCAGCCCAGAAACACACACACACCCTCTTCAATAAGGCATGGTGTGGTTTATATGCAGCATTGTCATTTATGCGTGCATGATTTTTATTTTGAGAATTATAACTAGCCAATCGGAGAGACAACACTGCTTAGTTGCCGGGCAAATCACAAGTCTACACAATGAAAAAAAACACAAAAAAAAGAGACATTTCTGGAGATTTCCCAGGCTGTCATGAAGTCTTTATGGAGTGCAAGTGTGTGTGTGTGTGTGTGTGTTAGATCGTCTTCTCACACCTGTATGCTTAGCCCCCCCGAGGCTGCAGGAGGGAGGGAGGAGGAGGAGGAAGGGGGCATCCATCAGCCCAGCTCAGAGTGCTCTGTCTGGGCTCGCTGTGACGGCAGGAGGCCCCCGGCACGGAGCTCCCCAAAACACTCTTTTCATTTAATCTTCCCCGATGTCTCCATCGCTCCTCTTGTCAGTGACGGAGGGTTAACTGCCCCCCCCCCTCCTCTTAAACGTTTCCCTCTCTTGTGAGAGAGGAAAGGAAGGAATGGAAGAAAGAGGAGATGTGAACTTTGTTTCCATCTTATTGCTCGTGTGTATCTGAACTACATCCTTCAGGGTTGAACAAGAAGTTGGGGCCAGCAGTGTCGGTGAGGAAGAGCCAAAAACAAAAAGCCCAAAAACGCCTCCATCAACAAAGAAATAGGAGCCATTGTTCTCTAGTCGCCTGTGCAAATGGAGCTCGACTTACTTGGCTCTCTCCCAACGGCCCTTTTTAAAAAAAGAGGTAAAAGGTGCATTTCGTTCGAGTGAGCAAGCTGGTGTCTTCCCCCCCCCCCCCCCCCCCCTCCCCAAGACGAGAGAGAGATGAGTAGATGGACGGATGACGGAGGAGAGGTCAGTTGAAGAGGATGGAGTCGGGGTCTCTGTTGGCGATGTGCGCCATGTGTTTCAGGATGTCTTTTTTTGTGATGATTCCCAGCAGCCTCCTGGTGACACACACACACACACACACACACACACACACACACACACACACACACACACACACACACACACACACACACACACACACACACACACACACACACACACACACACACACACACACACACACACACACACACACACAGAGAGAGAGAACACATGTCATGGAAAAGATTATTACTTCACATCGTACGGTGTGAGGTCTCCTCACGGACACGTCAAAGATGTGACAGAAAGCAGAGAGTGGAGGTCTGGCCCCCGAGTCTTGACGTCGTGGTTTTGGTTTTATTTCGGTCTCTGGGGGATCAGAGTAACGCCACGGTAACACGGGGTAAACAGAGGGAAGAGAAGGGGGGGGGGCTGAGCAAACATCTCCCAAAAACATCAAAACACAATTTATTCCATTCAGACATTCAAGCGCTTCAGAGATGTCAAGGCTGAGGGGTGTTTTTGTGGTT